>JADRCD010121064.1:0-18033 GCA_019843815.1 Montemys delectorum
AATGAAATGTCCACCTTTTGGTCTTCCTTCTTCTTAAGTTTCTTGTGGTTTATTTGTCCTCTTTCTTGTGCGTGCTACAGGTGCCCCATGGTCTATCTAGCAATCTCCTATTTCAGCATGTAGTTGTACTGCAGCTGCTGCTGTCCCCCCAGTGTTTGATATCCGTACCTTTATAAGCCATGCCATGAGGAGAGAGTGTACTGTGTCTGTAAAGTTATCCTTGAGTCAGAGGGAATGGCATTTTCCAAACTATTAACCAGCCCAGTCCTGGGGATGAGAAGAGACAAGTGGGAAGCCTTGCTGAGAGATTCCCAAAATTATCCCTAATTACAAGTCAAAGTCAAATTTATTTACTCGGCAAGTCCTAGACAACTTTACAGGGCTTTGTTCTCAGCACTGGGGTGTTGAAAGAAGAAAAAATTGATGCAAATCAAACTCTGCCCCACAGAGCGAGGGCTGTGCAGGGAGAAAGGTGGGGGCATGGTTAGAAAAGAATTCTTGGGGGCTGGAGAGATGGCTCAGCTGTTAAGAGCACTGACTGCTCTTCTAGAGGTCCTGAGTTCAATTCTCAGCAACCACATGGTGGCTTACAACCATCTGTAATGGGATCTGATGCCCTCTCCTGGTGTGTCTG
The DNA here is from genome assembly GCA_019843815.1 of Montemys delectorum. Classification (NCBI taxonomy): domain Eukaryota; kingdom Metazoa; phylum Chordata; class Mammalia; order Rodentia; family Muridae; genus Montemys; species Montemys delectorum. The sequence continues at coordinate 635 of JADRCD010121064.1, forward strand.
AAGGGAGTGACAGTGTACTCACATAAAATAAATAAATCTTTTTAAAAAAAAAGAAAATAAAAGAATTCTTGGGACAGGGTATCTCTTGTAGAGTGGTCAAAGCCCTGTAGGTGAGGCAGCCCGGCCCGGAGAAGCCATCCTCTGCGGAAGAGTATCTCTGGCAGGCAGAACAAGTGCAAAGGCCTGGAACAGATCTGAAAGCCACAGGGACAGGGTGCAAAAATCTGAAGCTGGAATTTGTGGATGTGGGGTGGGGCCTGGGCTAAGCTGATGAGACCTCATGGCCATGGGGTTCAGTGTAAGGCAGGGGGAAATTCCCAGTGGGTTTGCGTTGGCTCCATTCTCAGACCCTCAGGAGCCAGGGCTCTTGGATGGCTACAAGTTAAGGAAGAGGGGGTTTATTTGGGCTTACACTTTGAGGATACAGTCTGTCATGGTGGAGAAGGCTGGGGACAGGGGCTGAGGCAGCTGGTCACATTGTGTCCACAGTCAGGAAGCACAGAAAGATGGCGCTGGTGCTCAGCTTGCTTTCTCCTGATTGTTCAAGCAGGGACCCACTGCCATGGGATGCTGCTGTACATAGAGTTAGGGTAGGTCTTCCCACCTCAGCCTGAGTGGAAACACCCTTCCTGACACACCCAGAGACTTATTTCCATGGAGAGTCTAAATCCCATCAAGTTGACAAGATTAACCCTCAAACCAACTTAAAGGGTTTGCTGATGCTTGCCACCTGGTTCTGTGACACTTATTTTGTTTGTATCTCGACCTGTGTCTGCTGATAGATGACATGTCTCTTTAGAGGCCACCCAGCTCCCAGGTGCTAGCTTTGAGACTGGATCCCATATCCAGTGAACTGTGGAAGGCAGTGCCCTTCTCAACAGAGGGCCAGGCCACTGGCTGTCCATCTGTGAACAGTGCCCTGCTGCCTGCTGGGGTTGCTATGGTAGGTTGTGGCAGGGATCTTGAGTCCGTGGGATCACTGGCTTCAGAAATGGCCAGGACATTGCCACCCAGCATGAGTGACCTCTCTCTAGCCTGGGCCCAAGTTCTGAGGCAGCATAGCTTTAAATAAAGTTATTACCACTGGAAGATTTGGGGATCTGCTCTCATTTCCATTCTTACTGGTGTTTCTGTTAAGAGGCCTGTCTCCTCTCTGAGTCCCTTCTGTGGGAAGGATTAGGCACTGGGTGTGAGGCTGCTCACACTGTCTGACATGGGAACTGCAGTTGAAACTTGCTTCAGACTCAGTACTCTCACATGAACACTAGGGATCTATGTCCTGAGCCCCAGTCTCTGTTTCCTTCCTAAGAGAAAAAGAGGTGCCAAACATGTGGAAACTTGATTTCAGTTTAACATTTGTCTGCTGAGTGGCTCCTCCCTCAAAGACTTAGGCCTCTGTCCGTGCCTTCTTATAGCCACATTTCCATGCCCCTCATGTCACCTCATGCACGTATACAGAAACCGTCCCTCTCCCCCTGCGAGTTCCTGGATTCTGTGGCCACTGCTTTCTTCCTTCACCCACCTGCCTCTCTCCATGGCAGAGAGGCCTGGGGCCCACAAGTTCCTTTTGGAAATGCTATGCAGAGAACCGTAGTGCCTAAGCCAGCAGCACTTGATGCCACAGAAAGACCAAGAGCATTGTGTCCAACACCTGACCGGGTCAACAAGTATTCAGTAATTGGTCTGTAACAGAAACTGTCCTAGCAAATGGGGAACAAAGTTGACATATGCCCCTGCTGTTGAGTTGCCATCTGCCCCGCAGCTGAGCACACCTCAGGCCTGAGAGAGAACACTCAGGCGGCTGGGTGAGGCCTTGAAGGGTGAGTGGAGTTCTATGGTGATTGCTCCACCAGGATAGCACACCTCAGCCCTGAGAGAGGACATTCAGGCAGCTGGGTGAGGTTTTGAAGGGTGGGTGAGCCAGAGTTCTATGGTGATTGCCCCACCAGGTCTGAAGGCAGCCATGACCATGCTGAGTGAGTGCTTGCTCTGGACTCAAGCTCATTTCCACATTCTGGTCACAGGCTCATAGCTAGCTTTGTGGGCCTATGGGAGGTGCTTTCAATGAGGACATACTGTGTGCTCTTTGCCAGGGGGTACAAGACACAGTGACTCAAAGCAAGGTGCCATTCTCACTGTCAGAGGTCTCCAGTCTGCTACCTGAGAGTGAAATCCTTTATAACCTGTGGTGCATGTGGAAACCACTCTTCCCAACCCGGGTGCCTTGCCCAGCCCGTGCGCTTTGATCATACTGATGTATCCCACACTGAGCTGTGGGTTAGACTGCTGATCTCTGTGGAATACCCTGTAGGATGGAAGAAAATGACTACTGGTTTCTTCGGAAGGCCAAGGCTGAGGAAGAAGATGGGGGCCTACTGAAGCACCTGCTCTGCCACTCCAGAATGCTGTTCAGTGATGGATGACATCATGTGCTTTCTGAGGCTAGGGGCCACGGTACGCTGCTTGTAACCACCTTTCTCCCCCATCTCTCTCAGGCACATCTCCCTAACACTACCGGCTACCTTCCGAGGCAGAAACAACACCAGTGCAGACTATGAGTACCAGCTCTCCAATCTGTATGCCATATCAGGTACGCCAACCACGGTCACAGGCCAGTGCAGAACTGTGCCTGCTGCTGCCTCTCAGTTCCAGCCATGCTGTCTCTCCCTGTAGAGCCTGGCCTTCTCTTTCCTTTGTGTTGGAACTTCAAGAAAGGCCAGTGGCGTGTTTGGAAGCTAATGAGGTGCAATGCATGGGTTTTTCAGGTTGAGGGGACACTCACCACATCCTTCACCTGCCAGCAGGCAAACCCCGCTGGACACTCAGCCTTGCCTGCCATGTCCCTGCCTGTCCTCACCTCTGTTTCTCACAGGCAGTATGTGTCCCACAGGGACACAGCCTGCTCCCCCTCAGCCTGCTCCCCAGAGTCTCTGTCTGTGGTTTCTGAACTCAGCCTGGAAATGGATAGTGTTCCTGTAGCAGGAACTTCACCAGGGAGGAGAAATGGGGTGGCCTCACTGCAGAACAAAGATTCATGAGGTGTGAGGCCATACAGGTGACTCACTAAGAGCCCAGGAAGCCCACAAATGCCCCCATCACTGGGGGCCCAGACAGGGGTGTTTGTCTGTCAGGGGAACATGGTAAATCAGCGCCACTTACCAGCACACATCCTTAATGCTGAGTGACATTTCGAACACGGGAACATGACATCCATTCATGTCCCATAATGAATCGGTTATTTAAAAGGTAATCTCTCTCTCTTTTCTAAAACCTGCAACTTCGGGTTACTAAATAGGTGAGCTCCCACAGTGGTGTAATTCCTGCCAGTGTTCGTTCCTCTAGTTATGATCACTCCCTAATAGGTTTGGAAGTGAGAGCAAAGGCAGATTGTTCCATTTCTGGGCGACACTCCTGCTGGGAAGGGGGAGCCCCGAGTCCCAGCTCTGGCTGTGTTCCAGAAGCCAGGGCAGAGGGGGAGGGACAGGTCATGTATGTCTAAGAAAAGTGTCTCTGGGGAGCACTGCTTCCATACCATGACTATTTCAGGAGAGTCATCATAGGAACTTAACAAGTGTGGAAGAATGGCCTGTTTTGTAGAAAAGCTGACTGTGTCCCAGATGCTCAGTGTCAGAGGGGTACATAGCAGGACTGTGAAGCCAGGCCCTCCCCTCAGACCCACCCTCACACACCTCTTCCCCTCTGCAGCTTGCACATCTTACAGCTTTGGCACTGGGCAGCACCCACCACCCCTGTGTCCTCTGATGGCTTTCCCAGCTGTCAATGCTGCCTCAGCAAACAGCCCACAGGGCACATGCTTTGGTCTGGTAGGAATGTGATCGTCTGCTCTGGACCGCTGCTTCCTCAGTGCAGCCCTGATGAAGTGTTGACTGGGCTCATTTCAGCTGGTGGTTTAGCAATAACAAGGTAACAGCCTTGGGACATGGGGGAAGTGGGTCAGAAACTTCCTGTCCCATTTATATCCATGACAATTTGAGGGATTTTCATCTTCAGAGGTAGTTGAGGTTCTAGCCCAGGCCACAGACAGCTCAGGTCCCCTCAGCAGCTGCAGGCACCAAATCCACTGCTAGGAGCCAGCTTCCACAGGGCCACCAGAAATACCCTGCCTGCGGGCCCTTGGGGCTCCATGGAGGCCTGCAGGCTCACCATGGCAACAAGTGGAGGGGGAACCGCGAAGTTCATCCACCCCCTTCGATTCCCCAATATCTTTGGCCCACTTCTGTCTTGTTCTAACTCAAGGGCACAGAGACCACTCTGTCTCTTCCACCCACATGAACTCTGTCTGGTACCAAGTGGCACATCTCAGTTTGGCGTAAGATAAGGGTTTCTAGAGATTTAATCCAAAATCAGTTAAGGCACCAAACCCAGTACTGACTCCCAAACAGTAGAAGTTCTGAAAGCTATGACATGACATGTCGGACCCTCTCCTCCCAGCGACCAGTGCAGATCAACACTGTGCGTGTTCTGTGCTTCCTAAAGGTAGCCGTAGCCATTTGATAATTTTTGGCCCTTTCTGAGATAAGAAGATGTTGGAACAGTGTGACTAGGAGTGTAAAAAGCAGCCCCATTGAGTAAGTGCGGGGGCATTTACTTTTCAGTTCCCTTCCCTGAGCCAAGACAATTTCTTTCTACCCCAGAACCTACATACAGAGCCATAGCTCAGAGCTCCTGTGGCAGCAGAAGAGACAGTACAGGATGCTGGCTGGCAGGCAGACGTGTTGAGCTAGCATCTGTTCTGCCCAGGAACACCAGACAAGTCCCTCGTTACGTTACCTGCCACCTTCATGCTTCCAGGGTCCAGGGCCACCACCTCTGCCAGCTCCTTCCCCTTCTGCAGCCTCACCTCATGGAGCCAGGCTCTGTGCTTTCATAGCTGTGTAGTGGTTTTTGGTGCTCAGCACACATCCGGCACATTGGCTATGATTCACCCAGTCCAGAGAATAGTTCTTGCTAGAGGAAATGGGTGAGAAACTTGCTGGCTCAGTGTGAGAGTCCTGGAATGTTCATATCCCTTTTGCTGCCATCTTGACTCCCCCTGCCCCCTACCCCCAAAAAGCCATGAAGCAGTCATTTGGCCCTCATCCTTCTTCTCCTGGGACTGTCTTCTAGAAAATTCTTATAGATGTGCAATCTTACTTACCAAAAGAAGATGGGGGACCCACAGTGAGGACTGTTGCTTTTTAAATTAATACTCTGAAGTAAGGAGAGAAAATGTGTGGGGGCATCTCTCACTTGTCCAAGGCAAGGCTGTCCTGCAAACTGTCTGTCCAATGGCCTGGCTTTTTAGCTAGCTATAAATGAAGGGAACATATACAGAATGTCACCTTGTGAGGAAAAAAACTAGTTGGATCTTCAGTGAGATCTTTTTTAAAATATAAGTTATAGGAAGGTCCTCACCATTGTTTAAGGTATTTTCTTCTTGCATGAGCAAGCAGTGGCTTATGCCTCTCTGACTGTCCCTCTCATGCTCTCCTTTCCTGACCTGAGTGAGCTCCAGAGTTATATGACTTCCACCTGTATGTACCTCTAAGATATGAGGCCCTTTGAGGGTTCCTCTTGGCCTCAAATGGATCTGACTAGACATTTCACAACCAACCCTGAAAATGTTCCCCAACTAATTTTTTTAGCATATCATTTTTTTAGGAAACTTTTTTTAAAAGATTATCTTTTATGCGTTTGAATGTTTTGTCTATATGTATGTGCTTGTGCTGTGTGCCTGCCTAGTACTCACAGAAGCTAGAAGAGGGTACCAGATCTCCTAGAACTAGAGTTACAGATGGTTATGAGCCCCAACATGGGTACTAGGAACTGAACCCAGGTCCTCTGGAAGAACAACCAGGGCTTTTAACTGCTGAGCCATCTTTCCAACCCAGCATCTCTTGCCGTCTTCTATGCTGGCATTTTAGCCCTGTCAGCAAGGGGCAAAAACAGAGGCACAGCTGTACTATTTTGCCCACAGTGCCCAGGTTTTTTTAGGAACCAAGACTCAAGTAAAGCAAGACACACTTGACTTTGATACAAAAAGAAATTCCAGGACGAGCCAGCATGAAGCAGGGTCATAGTTCGTTAAACTAGAAAGGCATCTCTGGAAAGAGTAAGGCATACCCAGAGCACAGGGGTTTGGGGATGAAGAGTCAGGTATGGGGGTGGGAGGGTTCTCAAAGCAGGCCTCAACTAAACTCAGTATCCCAGCATCAGCTGTATGCAGTGTTTCAGTGGCTCGTGAGTTAACCTCACGTGCTTGTTAAGAACCTCCCCCCCCTTCTGATAAAATTGGGATCAGACTCTGAATGTTTCTTGGGTAAAACTCAGAGCCACTGCCTCTCACAGAGGGCTTAGGGTGTGTTCTGTCTATGTACGGGGGTTTCTGATTATACTTTTAGAAAACTGGGTTTTATGGAAGTGTATTGGAATTTTGGGGGCTCGGCTGGTAAGAGCTTCATCCAGACCCTGGAGTGAGGGGCTCCTCTCCTGGCCTGCCCATCATGTTTCCCAGAGGCCCTTTCTTTTTCTTGTAACTTTCTTCAGATGTTTAGATGTCTGACTATCCAGTAGTTTCTGTTCCACCTGGTCTAAGGATGAGTTTAGGTAGATCCCAAAATACATACAACAAAATCAACCTGGATGAGAGAAAATGATGGGGGAAGGGCAGTTTGTGTGGCTGGCAGTGGGTGCTGGGTTTGGCTCTAAGTCTTGGGTGGGTAAGATTGTTGGGGAGGTGGTAGGTGCTAAGTATCCTTTTTCTTGATCACAGAGAATAATCTTTCCTTCTAGAACACTGCAAGTGGAGGACAACTCCACGTACGCAGTCCTGAAAGTGGAACGGAGTGAGCAGAGAGGCTGTGGGTGCATGCCCTTCTGCAGCCAGCCCTCTCTCTTTAGTCCTGCTCCATGTGAGATGCTCCAGATGGATAATAATCCCACAGATACATATTGAAAATCTCAGGTCCATCAGGCAACTCTGTGTATGGGTGAGAGAACTATAAATATTTACAGTCGTAGGCATTCAGTTTATTCCTAGCATGCCCAACTTTCTGTGTAGGTAATGGCATTTGGTGAGAACAGTCGGTGCAGCGTGGGGAAGGGGGTCCGTTCTCATCACTGGAGACCGTCGTAGGAAAGATGCACCTAGGGCACCGGATGCACCTCCCCAGCTCCTGCTGCCCCACGCTCTGCCAGGCTGCTACCGGAGAGGCACAGCTGTACCGAAGGACTCCCGAGGGAGGGAGGGGTCTGCACGCACACCATCCCCTAGCCCAGGGTGCTGCTTCACTGCATGGCAGATGGACTTAATGACTGAGCCTCCAGAGCAGAGGAGCCAGGTGCCCAGGCCTTTGCTGGCTGCAGTTAGAAGCTTCACGAAATTGCCTTTTTAAAATAATTTTGAAATTAAAATATAATTACAGTTTCTCCCTTCCCTTTCCTCCCTCTAATTGCCTTTTAAACACCAGAAAAGTTTTTTTCCTTTTTTCCCTTTTTTTGAGGGGGGGCATTAAAGGTACAAAAATTAAGCAAATACAAGTGAAAACTGGCAAGTGAGGAAACCCACACCTTTGGGCCTCAGGAGGCCACAGTGCGGAAACACAGGGCCCAGCGCTGAGAGAGGTGGGGACTCATCCTTGTCAACCCCAGGCAGGTAGCCCTGGGTCAATGTCGGCTCCCCAGTGTTAGGTCCTCCCACAAACACCCCTAGTTTTCTCTTTGATCAAAAACACATCTTCCTGGCTTCCATGACTGCTCTCTTAAAAACCAGATCCTTTCGAGATGCTTGATGCCAAGGAGGTCTGAAGGTACCTGGGTTGAAGTCTGTCCTCTTAGTAAAGACAGACAGGAGGACACTTTTATCTGAAGCAGAGATCTATGGATGAGCTGAGGAACTCTGGCATGGGCTGTGAAGGCACAAAGCAATTAGAAATAATTAATGATTTCTGAGGATCAGCCTTTCTCCGTGCAGTTTTAATCTAGTTCTCATTTAAATTGGAAGATGGACATTTAATTATCAGTATTATGAAACTCGTGATTTATACATTTCATCCAATGGGATAAAATTTCTGCCAGCAGCTCTTCATCTTGTGGCAAAGAGTCTGTATGTCTTGGGATGGCGGGGGACATATTTTATGGCAAAGAGACTGTGTCTGGGTAGGGAGTGCTGCTTGTTTGAAACCTTACAGCTGCACAAACAAAACACTCCCCCCCAAACGTGGTTCCTTTCATTTGGAGTGACTAATCTGTCTGTCCATCTGTCTACCTGTCTATTCTGTCTCTCTCTTTCTATATCTGTCTATCTGTCTGTTTTTCTGTCTGCCTCTCTCTGTGAGGAGGGAAATGGATGTGATTGCTCATACCTGTAATCCCAGCACTAAGGAGGCCAGGCAAGGATCAGATCACTGTGAGCTCTGGCTGACTGGAGTGACACAGCATGACCCAAACAAAACACTAAAAATATGCCTGCCTCATGCCTCACTGAAGCCTCTCAGGCATAGAGGGAGAGGTGTGAGGCTCAGACAGCAGGGCAGCCCAGATCTGTGGTGTGCAGAGTGGGAAGGTCTTGGGTAACACTTGGTTCCACTTGTGGCACGCTGTGGGTCTCCTTTTCGTTCATATATGAGCTGAGTGGGTCACTAATGATTGCCACCGGATGCTGCCTCTGTGTTCCCAGCATCCCTGTGGCCTTTATCTTCCTCGGACATTCTCCTTTGGCCTGAAGTGATGTTGCACTTCCCACCTCTGCTTTCCTTTATCTATTGGAGTGCTGGGGAGATCTGGGATGACTTAGAAAGGTGTTAGGTGAGTACCTAGCAGGGAACAGCAACTTGATCCAGCCACAGAGTCCAGTGTGGGGGAAGTTCCAGAATGCAGTGAAAGCGTAGGACAGCAGTGCTCAGGTCCAGAGGGAAGTGAGTGGTGACAGTGGTGGCGGGGTGGGAGGGACTTTTGTTACCACAGTGGGAGCTGTGGCTCACTTTGTGTATCCGTTGGGCCCAGCCATGACTGGCAGTGAGATCAAGTCTACAGAAAAATAGAATAAGGAAAAGAAGAGCTGAACAGAAGGATGGGAATTGATCACCCAGCGTATTTGTAGATCCTGATGTAAAGGGGTGGCTGACAGGTGGCCAGGTTCGCTCTGTACACAACCATGTGTGTGCTGTCAGGCGCACGCACACTGCCTTGTTTCGATTGATGAATTGCCTGCTTTCTTGATTAAACCTTCCGTCACTTAAGAAACAAAAAGCCTGTGTTTAGATGGCAGAGTGGGACATGTCAAAAAAATCTGTCTCCTTTACCTTTGTGCAGATGTGGGCACAGACTGTAACATGTATTATTAAAATGAATGTGGCATTTACTGTGCATTATTCCTTCCCTGGGAGAAAGGACTGTAAATTATATGCTAATAATAAGCTTTAACCCTTTCGAAATGCAGAAAGATTTAAGAGTGCAAATCCTCACAGAGGCCTGGCTAATTGGATATGCTTTTGTACATTCCCCGTGGCCGCCGTGTCACAGGAGTTAATGAACACTACGCATAGGCCCATTCACGGGGCACTCAGAGCTCAAGCCAGTGTCTCTGCAAGGCTCCACAGAGGGGCTGAGCCTGACACCCTGCCCATGGCCCATGGCTGGCCCATGCCCTGTGAGTCCTCAGCTGCAATGTTAGTATGGCCCCTCCTCCTTTTCTACAACCCCACTTGGCTGGGCTTGTGGTCTAGTCCAAGCAGGTGCCTAGACACACAAGTGCTCCACCACTTGCCTTCTTGACCAGCCCTTTCTAACCTAATGCCCTGCTGTCCCGGTAGCAAATGCTTCCTCCGAGCACAGCCTGAGCCTTTATCTGCCGGTCAGACCTGCATTGTCTCCCATGTCCCTAGCCATCAGTGACTGTATCCTTCCAAACCTCACCTGCCCGGATTAATCTGCCCTTGGACACATCACACTCCTATCCTGCCAGGCCTCATCACTCTCTGTGTCCTTGCTCTGCTTTGGGACCCTGCACAGCAGCAGTTCTGCCCACCCACCTCGCCTTTTTGTGTCTTTCCCATACTATCTTCAAAGACTTATTGTCAAGCGCTCTTTTCAAAGCCTTTAGTTCCCCCCTCCCCTTCTGCCGTCATCCTCCTGGCTCACCCTACACTTGCCTGTGCTAAGCACCTTCAGTAGACAGAGGACTGTTTGAAAGCCTGGGGTATGCTTTTCCCCTTCCTAAGTCAGGAAGATGTAGGTAAAACAAAGTCTACAGAAGGAGCAAGGATGCTAAGCCTCCATTCATTCATCAGAGTCTGGGGACCCATGGCAGGCTCTGTGATCAACAGGAGACCTGTTGACAAAGGCTGTCACATCGTGTTCAGAATTTTGACACATGCTACCCAGCTTTCAGAGAGAGAAATGCTGGGTGCAGCCACCCTGCTTGCACACTGCATAGCATGCATGAATAGTGTCCCCTAGAGGCTTGAATTATATTCAGATGGGTGATACAAGGCTATAGGTACTCTCACACCTGGGAAATACAAGAAGTATCCAGCCCTCCTCCCACTCCCCAATTGCTGGGAGGATTGAGGGCTTAGTGAAAACAGTTTGCAAGGCAGGAAGTCTTATGGGAATATGCATGGTCTCCATACTCACTCTCTCTGCCAGATGTGACCTATAGAGGAGCCCAAAGATTTGTCGTGTCACATGGGCACATGCCCAGCATGGTCTTCACTCTAGTCTTGTGCTCCCTCACAGAAGTCTGATGGATATGATCACTTCTGAGTGTTAGGGAAAATATGTTCTCCCCCACTGCAGTCCAGAGAAATGGGCAGTAAAGGCTGTCTGCTACAGTTCAGCCAGCATCTCTGGAAGCCAGGATGCCGACATGCATCATCACTTAGAAGTGGGCTGTTTTCTGTGGCAGACAGCCCACAGGCCCTTCTGGGGAGGTGACAGGATGACGGCTTGGGGGCAGGAAAGAGGGAAGTAAGTGCCAGGCAGGCAGAGCCTGCCAGCAGCATCTATAAAATCTTCCTGTATGTGCCTTTGGTGTGTGTAGGACAAATCCTTGATGGAGCTGATGGCTGCCGGGACCTTTGTGTGCACGCCTGCTCTCTGCAGGTGGGGGAGCACCAAGATGTATGCCAGTTTCGTCATTGTGGAAAGTAAAAATATTATGAGGTGACAGTACTTCAGAGCTCTTAAGAAGGTGGCTGACTCCCACTGCGTTCTCAGTCTGTGTTTGGTTTGAAAGCCTGGCAGAGCTAGGGCAGCAATGCCTTAAATCCATAGGTGAGGCAGACAAGGGGCCTTGGGTGGACCTTGGCAGGGATTTGCAGATCAACTTCAGGCCTGAGTTCCCACCATGGGTCTGAGCAGCACTGGGTCTGGATGGATGCCCCATCTCCCAGGTCAGTTTGGCAAAAACAACTGCAGTTGTCTGAGACAAGGAGTGGTTGCACCCCCATCAGGGCCACAGGTACCATGGATACATGCAGCTCAAGGTGGTCCAAGATCCTGCCTGATGCTATGTATCTACAGGCCCTAGACCTCACGGGCAGTCGGTTTAGAAAGCACCCTGACAGAGAACAGCTATCTGGGCACCCCTTCTTCCCCGTGTGTTTAATTTCTCGAAATTTTCTTCTAGGCAGAGGAACCCATTGTAGGCCTGGCCCAAAACATACTAATAATCAAGGAAATGTACTTAAACCCAGCTCTTCGTCTGCTCCTGACACCTCTGCTGGGGCTGCTTTGGACACTGCTGTCTGCAGAGGCTTGTGTATCAAATTTGCTTTTGTTCTCTTCTCCATGTCTGTGTCCCTCAAAGTAATCAACCATCAGCTGAGAAAGGGGGGGAGGGGAGTAAGGCAGCGTCTTTTATTTAAACACATTTAGGGAGCTAAAATAGAGAAACATATCTATCTTATTAAAATAGATGGAGTTAATAGAAATAATGTATTTAATAATACCCATCCTTCCCCTGGTGCCTCACATGTACAGAACCCGAGTGCACTGTTTGTGCATTTTGTCATGAATTTAAAACCCAAGACAATTCTAAGTGGGAAAAGGAGTTTAGAGAGATGGACCTGCCCAGAGTTGTACCCAGAGCTGAGATTTAAATCCAAGTTTGGACATCAGGCCCTGAGGCCATGACTCTCTTTCAGTCCAGATTGCTGTGTTTCTCTCCCTTTTTCAGCCTGAAAGTTGAAAGTGTATAAGCCCCAATGATTCGTGAAAGCACCCAAGTGTCAGGGTGGCCACAGTGCACTGGAAATCCCTAGTACCCCAGCCTCTTGGATCTCACTAGAGAGAGGCCTTGAATGGCTAACTAGGATCTCTAAGTCCCAAGGGCATCAGGAAGCGGTCAAAGACACCACAGGGGTGTTGCTGTTACTACAGTACACCAGACCCATTCACAGGTCCTTTCTGGGACAGCTAAGGAGATGAAGGAGGCACCTCCAACAACCCCTTATCAGGAGTGGGGCTATACGGGTTGTGCTGTGTACATCTTTGTCTAGAGATCTCTGGGCACCAGTTTCCCATGCCACAGTCTTCTCCAAACCTTAAAATTATAGGAGGTGGCCTGAGCCCACTATGCCACCCTCAGTTCCTTTCCCCGCTGTGAGCTTTACAGCTCCATGAGTTCCTGTGTCTGTCCACCAGTATCAGGTCCCATCTGAACTGGTGACCACCTCAGTGTCACCTGCCTGTCCTTCCTCAAAGGTTCATTCTCTAAATCAGGCCTCCAAAAGAGCCAGGGATGGTGAACAATAGCAGCTCCCATGTTCCAGTCACCTCTCTGGAGAGGCTCCAGCCTATGACCCATGATTCGCTAGCCCATGTCCCCTCTGCTTCACACTCCCCTCTTTCTCCACCTGCCTGGGGCCTGGAAGGTGTGGGGCTCAGGCTAGCATCTTGAGATTTACCAGGCAATGATGCAGCTGCACAGGGGTGGGTGATCAGCTCAGAAGCTGCCCAGTGCATCACATCAGAGTGTCCTCCCTTCTCTGGGGACACATGCATATAACTCCTGACAGCTGCACAGAGGAGAGCCCAGACTATTTAAGGACAGCAGAGCTACCTTTCCCACAGACAGAGCACCCATCTTTCCTTTAGTGCTGCCCTGCATGTCCACTGCACTTCTTTCTTATAGTCAATGATGATCCTAAGCCTCTTTGTGCTATTTATTAGAGGGAAAGAAAGGGGAGGGAGGGGGGGGGGGGGGGGGGGGGGGGGGGGAGGGGGGGGGGGAGAGGGAGAGGGAGAGGGAGAGGGAGAGCGAGCCTTTGGTCCAGCCTGTGTTTGGATGGAATTATTTGTCATATGTCACAGAGAATAAGGCTCTTCACACTCAGATTTGTCTTAGCATCATCTCTGGGATGGTGAATGATGCCAACCTTCCCTCCAAGGTGAGATTCTTTGTTGGCGAGTGCTTTCTTGTGCCTGGTGTGCTTTACACTATGAGCGATCTCTTGATCCACTGGCAAGGCGACATTCATAATCTTGAGTGAGAGAGGGAAGCTTACCTCGCTGGCCCTGCACATTGCTCTGGTGACACATATAGGCATCCTTAATTGCTCACTCCCTAGAGTCAGTGAACACACTGGGCTTTTACGTGCCTTGCCTTATGTATTTACTTCAAATATGTCCAGTGCCAGCAGAACTCTATCCTTAGAGAAGATCTTTGTTTTGAGCATTGCCTGGTCCCCAACTCTCTATTTCTGCCAAAGGTGCTGTCACCTCTGAAGTCTCAGGGCAGGTAGCTTCTTTGGCCACTGAGCTTCCTGGTTGCATCCATTTCTTGTACAGCTTGGGCATTGTGCTTGACTGCCCTGGTCTAAGGAAGGAGCCCTACCTTTAGCTGATGTGTCTTGTTCAGGGTTATTCAGGACTGAGAAATGGTTCAGTAGAGTTTGTGTGAGAACCTGAGACCAGTCCCCAGCATCCACAGACAAAAACTGGGAGCGGAGCAGTGGCTCCCATTTATATCCCAGTGCTAGGGAGACAGAGACAGAGACAGAGGACTCCCTGGAGCTTGGTGACCATCAGCCTAGCTTAGTGGAGAGCTCCAGGCCAGGAAGAGACTGTCTCAAAAAACTGAGGAGGATAGCCTCCCTGAATAATGGCCCCTGAGGCTGACCTCTGACCTCCACACACATGTATATACACACACACACACACACACACACACACACACACACACACACACGCTCACACACTAGTTGTCTTCACAGCCACAACTCAGGGTTCATCTAGAGAGTAAAACAAAGACATCTCATTTCTCAGTGTTCTGAGAACCCAGCCAGGACCAGGTGTACAGGAGGTGCTCAATATTTATGGTCTTGCTCCAGAGAGGAACTGGTTGTAGGGCCTTTCCTGCCTTGATGCTGTCCTTCAGGTGTGTGAATAGAGATGTTTTATGTAATATCATCTCCCTTATCTCTTTTGTAGGCTTGACTCACACCTTCTCTTCTGGCCTTAGCAAATTAGAAACAACATCCACAAAGGGCACCCCAGAAATGGTAGCTATCATATGTACCTTTAACCTGGCCCAGAGGTCCCACTCTCTCTTGGCCTGCGTATGACCTCCATAGGCTGTTAAGGCAGCCGCAGATCGACCCTGACTAGATTCAGAGTCTAATTGTATCCTGTAGGCAACCTCCCACCTCCTGCATTAGAAGCCACTTGCTTGCTTGAGATCCAGTTTACTGGGTAAAAAATGTTTGAAGGTTTCAGGGTTTTACCACCTTGGATTCGTTCTTCTTTCCCCACTCAGCTCTAATCCAAGATAGGATCTTCTATGAAGGCCAGTTTTCTTCTGGTTCCTTCCTTCCCAGCTTCCTCACCCTGGGCCCCTTGGCAAAAGAACATCAACAATTATAAAAGCCCCCGTCCTTGCCACGGGACCTCATACGAGCAAAGCCTATCATGTCACAGTCCTCTAAGGGCACCACACCAAATGCTGCCCTGTATCCTCTTCCTTAGAGAGAGGACATGCTCCAGTGTCCGTGCATGAGCCCATGGTCACCATTACAGGTGAGGCCACAGAGACTGAGGTTGCTAATTTTCTCAGGCTACTTTTTTTTTTTTTTTTTTAAGATACTGTGTCTTTTATTTTGATTTAATGAGGACAGACATTTTAATCAGAGGTTAGTCATTTATTGTTGCAAACTATTGTTTTGATTCATCATTTTTGCAGATAATTAAATGGTTGAGTTGGCACAGTGTGTCTACTTTATTAAAACAAGTAATTTTGGGGGGAAAGAGATGCTATTTTTTGGATCACTGCACAAGAATTGCTTTTATCTTCATCTCTGAACACATTTTTCGGCTATTGGGCAGAAAGCTCTCATGTTCTCTCTGGCCTGGAGGGACTGGCCTTGCCAGATTGGATACTGGCCACTCTGCCCTTTGAAATGAGAGCTGCAATGTAAATCCTATGTTCTCACCTTCTCAGAAGACCTGGGTTTTAATTGGATGGGGGGAAAGAGCCTACAAGTTATGAACTTTGCTGAGCAGCAGTTCTTAATTGCAGCCCTGGCGGTGGGTGGAGTTTAAAAGTCAATTACTGCTTGTCCTATTATACTTTACACACCTAGGATTTGAGAAAGTCTGCCACTTAGTACAGAAATGAAAAGGTTACTCACACTGGTTGGCATGCACCTTTGAGTCTCCATTTGTAAATGTGTTCACTACATGTATTTGTGTGTTTGCAACTTGTAGCTTGGGGCTCTGTCCACCAGCTGTATTTCTCACCAGGAGTAACCTTTCAGACTGGTCTTCAGGGCTGCTCGGAGAAGTTTTGCACACAGCTCTTCATCTGGCCATCCAGTGCACTTGTAGGCACTGTGGCTGGCTGGTGCCAAAGAGGCCGCAGATCACTCCATTCAAGGGCTATGAACTAGTCAGGGAACAGCCCTTTGGGGTCCATTTTTAAAGAACAAATTGCTCACAACATTTGCCTTCTTTGATTTTCCCATGTTTGTGTCCCAAATCAGTTAATGCACTCATTAAAGGGATTTATTTTGGGTGTACCAATTAAAACTTTGGAGGCTAATTTTTTGCTGAGCAGTGCAGACCTCTGAAAGCACAATTTATAACAGCTTCTGCCCTTTTCCTCAGAGAGCCGCCTGCAAGGACGGCAACCCCCACCCCCAACCCCGTCCCCGGCTGGTAAAAGTACAAAATCACGGTTCTTTGTCCCGCAGCTCCAGGCTGCTGTGTGTGCTAGTGATGGAGCCCAGCCCACCCTTTGTTTTAAGGTGCACTCCAAGGCGGCAGAGTCCAGCCCAGCCCAGGAGCGCTCGCTCTGTTTGTTTGCTTGCAGGAAGCCTATAGTTAATTTTTTTAATAGGAAGCTGCTGTGTAGTTTGGATATTTAAACAGTTATTAACCGAATGACAATTAACAGATTGCATAGACAGATTTTCTTTTGAAAACCTCTGAAATTGAGTACAGTTTGCAAAACTATCACGGCATAGTAATGACAATGAATTTTGATTTCCCGGAACTGATATTAGACTCTTTATTAAACTATGTGCATCTGCTTTTAATTTACTCCAAATAATTGGAAAATGCAATGAAGCTTTCCAATTAAAGCAGGGCTTTATGCTGTTTAATAATACCCCATAATATTATAGCTTACCAAGTGACAGGTGAGCTGGCGTATGAATAAAACATAAAGTCAGCAATGAGGGACGGAAAACCAGAGACAGTTGTGGGGATTTTAAATGCTGGATGTAATTTGCATATATTAATCTCTTCTTTTCAGCCTTATCAGGCGTTCTTCAGTATTTGAAGTTAAAATAGCGTTGACAGGCGGGAGTACGCTTAGTTTTTTCAAGGATTTATTACTTGTATAATTTCTGATCTTTAATAAGCAGATATGACTGATCCTCATACTTCTATAGAAATCGGTTAATTGTTCCAGATGGCGTGTACTGATTATGCAAAATTACTTTTCACACCGTTTTTTTTTTTTTTTGTGATGGAGTTTGGAGTAAAATTAAATTTTTTATAGCCTTCTTATCATGCTGTTTTACAGTGGTTTTTCCACAGAAGTTGAATTTAATCTACTATATTACATTGACCAGCACAGTTATTCTAATGTAGCGTTTTGTGATTTGACAAAGAATAATAGAACACATTGCTCATTGTTCATCACTGTGTCCCTAATAAAAAGGAGCTCCTGTACATGGAGCGTGGCTGTTATTTATGAAGAATGCCCTCGTTTGTGCCGTTAAAAAACGCAAAATTGTATTATGGAGTAGTTTCTTTTTGGGAGAGGCAATCTGGAGAGAGTAAGTGGAAAGAGGTTGTCGCTTCCGGTTTCCACGCAGGGGGAGGAGTCCTCTTTTAATGACTGCTATATTTGAATTGTGTTACTTTCTTCTTTCCAGGGTGGGGGCGGGGGGGGG
>JADRCD010121065.1:0-22993 GCA_019843815.1 Montemys delectorum
AAAAAAAAAAAAAACAATCCTAGGAGTATAAGGGAAATACAGTGAAGTGATTATAGAGAAGAAAATGTAGCCTGACTGAATGACTATAATATTTGGCATTTTTATTATATTTATGTAGCCTAGACTGGTCTCGAACTCACTATAAGGCTGAGGAAGACCTTAAACTCCTGTCCATACCCTGAGAGGACTTTATTCTAAGATTAGAAAAGACAATGGATACAGGCAAATGTGCACAAGAGTGAGTGCAAGCAAGTGTGCACACACACACACACACACACACACATCAATGTAAAGTTATGAATAGAAAGTTAACAAAATTTGACTAATCTTAAGAGAATCATTCTGGTCTGGCAGCTATATGGAAACTGAATATGGAATATGTCTAAGAGAAAAGCAAGCAATCCATATACAGGACCTTCTGCAATAATCCAAATGACAGGTGAAGGCAGTGTAGACACAGTAGGCAGTGGTAAAGGGTGTGAGAAGTCTGATTAAGGGTGTGACCTACGAGCTGCACCAACAAGATGTGAGTGGTTGATATAGAAGTGAAAGCAAGGAAAAGATAACACTATGATTTTGGTCTAAGTAGTTGCTGGCATGTTGGGCATGACAAGAAAGACAATAGGAACTCAAGCTCTGGAGGTGGTTCTGAGGTCCTTCCTTGCTAGGTTATAAGATTTATTATTGCAATCATGTACTAAAGAAACCTATCAGGAAGAGGAATGGAAGCTGCCATGAGGAAGATAGGAAATCTATAAATGTTCACTATTAGTGACAAGAAAATTCCTGACTACAATTTACCTCAACAGCCAATCAAGAAAATGACAGTTTAATATAACCCCAAGGGGATGTTCTCTGGTAGAGCCCCGCTATCTTGCCACCGTAGGTAGCTCAGTCCTATGCCTTTCTCTCCAGCTCCTCACTGTAGCTTTAAGAGATTCTCATGCTGAGAAGGAACTCAGGCCCTTAGTACATGATTGCAATAGTTTTAAAACTAAGAGGTTTTTTGTTCTTTTTCATTCTTGAACCAGATAAGGAAATAATTCAAAAAACTCACCGTTGACTTAATATAGGATGCTGCAGCAAATCCTTCAGCCAGGTGTTCCTTATCACATTTCGAAGTTCGTGGTTATTTCGAGCTGATAACACACCAACTACCACATCATAGTGACTAAATTTCCACTGGGGAAATAAGGCTGATTGATCTATAAATAAGTAACATAAATTACAAGTCAGTCATGACATTTCAACTACAGTAAACTTGGCATATTTCATAAAAATTTTGTACACATATGCTTGTAAAATATACAGATAAATAGAAACAAAATTTTGAATTTCATTTGAAAATTTAAAAATGCATAAACTCGGCAACCAGATATATGTACAACTAACATACTGGTATATAGGCTTTTGGTATCTCACATATATGTATGTATCTATGCCAGCCTAAGAAAGATTTTCAAAACAAGTAAGTTTTGAAAATCAGCTGTAAAAGATGATAGCATAAATAATAAACAATAGGCAGTAAGAAAATCAATCAGGCCACAGCTAGAGTCCTGGGTCCTTCACATATTTACATAGGCAGTAAGAAAATCAATCAGGCCACAGCTAGAGTCCTGAGTCCTTCACATATTTACATAAGCAGTAAGAAAATCAATCAGGCCACAGCTAGAGTCCTGGATCCTTCACATATTTACATAGGCAGTAAGAAAATCAATCAGGCCACAGAGTTCTGGATCCTTCACATATTTACTATGAGATTTCTTGGCTGGTGGTGTGTTTTGAGACAGGGTTCTAACACGTAGTCCAGACTGGCGTTCAACACCTACAAAGGTGAAGACTGGCTCTGAACTTCCCACCCGAGTCTTGGGATAACAGGCATGTACAGCCATACCTGGCTGACTATAAGTTATTTAACCTCTTGTGCCTCAGTTTTCCTTAAATATAAAATGACTACAATATCTCTCATAAATATGTAAGAATTAAGTGAAGTAATGAGTATAAAGATCCTAGTTTAGGACTAGTAATAGTGATATTTACTAATATTTAGTAATAGTGATATGATAGTAATAGTGATAGTAACAAGTGATAGTTATTAAGTTTGGGGGATGTATCAAAGAACATCCATGTTAGACACTATCACTATTCTACTCTCTTCTCTTCGCTTCTTTTCTCTTTTCTCTCTCTCTCTCTCTCAAACACACACACACACACACACACACACACACATTCTAGTCGCTAAAACTTTTTATTACAAACCAAATTTTCTTTTTTTTCTTTTTTCTTTTTGTTTTTGGTTTTTTTTTTTTTTTTTCGAGACAGGGTTTCTCTGTGTAGTCCTGGCTGTCCTGGAACTCACTCTATAGACCAGGCTGGCCTCGAACTCAGCAATCCGCTTGCCTCTGCCTCCCAAGTGCTGAGATTAAAGGCGTGTGCCACACAAACCAAATTTTCTAAAGAGTGAATCAAAAGTAACATTTTAGTAAGAAAAAAAGTTCGATACCAAGTCATATATATATACCTCACCTTTAACTGTAGTACTATCTAATGGAGAGGATTCTATTTCAGTTTTAAAAATTCATTCTTAGAAATAAGACAGAAGAGAGGCTATGCCTTTCTTTTTATTGCTCTTAAGCTTAAAAGCTACAAGCTTATACAGAACTCCAATAAGGACTCAGTTTATCTTTCTACAGTGGTGGGAACTGACTCAAAATGTTTTCAAAAGTAAGTTACCGAGGACCAAGGATCTTCACCATATTAAATGCATTGTTTCTATATGGTGTATGCTCTAGGTATTCAGTCTGAAATGCAACAGAAATATGCAGATACCTTCTCAAAGAACCAATTAAAATAATTAGGGGGCATATTTTTTTACTATAATTTAAAAGATATTAAATTATGACAATTTTAATACTGTTAAGAATTTTCATATAGCTAACTTTATTTTCCACAAAACAGATTGTAGTCAATGTACTTGTAAAATGGAATTTCAATTCTAAAGAGATTATTTGTATTGCTCTATCAAAAATCTTGTACCAAAATGAATTCGATAAACACAGAATTTAGCTTATCCATCATCCTTGAACTCCTGATATTAATATAGTAAGCATTACATACAGGCTATCTTTTCTTTTGATGTGCTGGGAACCTAGCATGCTATGCTAGCCCTTCTCCTCTGACCTACATCCCAGCCCTATAGTGTGATCTAATGGTCATCACCATGACACACAGATACTGAGCAGATGAGAAGACAATACAGACTTTGCCCTAAATTTTAAATTTTTTAAAAATTCAGAGACCAGAAACACTTTTCTCAATCATATAACAATACAGTAAAAGCTATAGCTATTGCTAGAACTAACTCTAAATCAGTAAAATTTGGAATAAAAGTGAAATTCTTGTATAAAACTGCCAAAGATATTAGTAGTAACTGTACTCTAGTGACAGGACAGGCAATGTAATCACCACGCAGTCCCATAGCTAAAATAAGGCACTGCCTCAGGTAAGCAACTAGCCTCCCATATGTCTCTAATTCATAATCAAGCAAAAACTGACAGAGAAAAAAATCTTTTCTTTTTGTTTGAGACAAGGTCACAGTTCTGGGCTGGTCAGAAACTCAACTTGAACTCCCCATCCTCCTGCCTCTGCCTCTCAAATGCTAGATTGCATCTGTGAGACAATTTTTAAATTCTAATTTTTAATTTCTGTTTCAAAGTGTCTTTTTAAAAGATTAAAAACTGGGAGCTGGAGATGGCTCAGTGGTTAAGAGTACTGACTGCTCTTTCAGAGGTCCTGAGTTCAATTCTCAGCAACCACATTGTGGCTCACAACCATCTGTAATGTGATCCGATGCCCTCTTCTGGTGTATCTGAACACAGCTACAGTGTACTCATACATATAAAAAAATAAAAATAAAAAAATAAAAAAAAGATTAAAAATCTATAGAAGGCCAAATGGTGGTGGCACTAGCCTTTGATCTCAGAACTTCAGAGGCAGAGGCAGGAGGATCTCTATGAGTTTGAGGTCAGCCTGGTCTACAGAGTGAGTTCCAGAACAGCCACAGCTATGCAAGAGAAACCCCATTTCAAAAAAAAAATGAAACCAGCCGGGCAGTGGTGGCGCACGCCTTTAATCCCAGCATTTGGAAGGCAGAGGCAGACAGATTTGAGTTCGAGGCCAGCCTGGTCTGCAGTGTGAGATCCAGGACAGCCAGGACTACACAGAAAAAAAAACAAAACAAACAAACAAAAAGAAACCAAACTAACCAAACCAAACCAAACAAACAACTAAACACAAAAACAAAATCTGTAAAAGGCCCAAAGGCAAAAGTCACACTTAGATTGATGTCTTTCATTAATCTGACATCAGAAAATAAAGTTTTTATACAAAAACAAATTTTCAGAGAAATTCAAATATCCCTGAGTTCAAAATAGTACCTTATGTGTGGTGTCTAATCCAAGTAGATCATTTAGAAATAATTTAACCTCTGAAAGCCTCAGATTTCTTCATGAAAAATTTCTCATACCTTTCTGAGCACTAACTCTAGTTTCTGTTTAGACTGGAAACTTTTACTAGTTTCTCCATGAATCATCCATATTACTGCCAAAGGAGGTCTGTGGTTTTGTTTTAAATAACTAAATGTATACAAAAATAACCACAAGCATGTGACAGCCCTGAAGATTACAGCTTTTTGATTGTACTGTACACCTCTGTTGGATATCCTTTCTCCCTGCTTCTAACTGCCATCTAACCCATTTCTGTTCAACTGCTTTATTGTGCAGGCATCAATCTTTTTCTTGCAAAGAATCCAGAGTGTATCTTGGCTTCCTAGAGAACTTCTATTCCCAGATACACTGCAGTCATATTAAGAAAAACACGTTCTAACACACACACACACACACACACACACACACATATACACACACACACATACACACACACATACACACACACACATACACACACACACACACACACACACACACACGCAATCCCACCCAAGAGACTCCCCATATAAACGGATAAAAGTTTCAGGTGGTGCTTTAAGGACCCAGGTAGTCACTCAAGCTTGTAGGTCCTTTCACTAGTTTCACTTTATATACTCATCTCACTGTTATCTGGAATAATCATAGGAAATCTTGATTGCAGTATTTAGAAACATGAAGGAAGTGGGAGGATGGACGACCAAGACATAAACACTAAGGGAAAAGTCATGAAAGAAAAGAAGGCAGCAATCTCTGGAGGAAAGAGTTCAACTTCACTAGACAGTGAGTTTGAATAAGAGCAACACTACATTAGATTTCTTCTCCATTTGAAGTGACAAATGTCTTCTTCAAAGGTAAAAATCAAATGGCAGGTACTTCAAGAGAATGCTGACAATGATCTCAAGATAACAGCTCTCTGCCTGGCTGCTGTAGACTACAATCTGGAAGTCTTTGACAGGGCATACTGGAGCCAGGCCTGATGGCACATTTCTACAATCCAAGCACGCAGGGAGGCAGAGGCAGACAGGTCTCTATGAGCTGAAGCCAGCCTGATTTACATAGTGAGTTCTTAGCCGGCCAGAGAGGGGGCTAGGAGCAGAGGGTTGGGGGAGGGAGGGAGAACCTGTCTCAAAAAAACAAAACCACACAAAACAAAACTCAGGACACACTGTGACTACATATTCAATACTTTAGGAAGGTAGGAACTCTGTTGACATTCATTCCTCAAATGCTATTCTCCTTATTTTTTGAGGCATCACTGATCCATTTAGGCTGGGTAGTCAGTAAGCCCCAGGATCCTTCTGCCTCCGCTTCCTAAGTGCTGGGACAACTGTGCATTACCATGCCCGGCTTTGGGGGGCTTGATATTAGAGATCTAATTCAGATCTTCATGCTTATTTTAAGACAAACATTTTACCAACTGAGCTAGCTTCCAAATCCCACAGATTTCTTTTTTAAAATTAAATGATTGAGAGGCCTCAGCTTGTGAAAATATATCAGCCTGCACAGTCACATACCTGAAAATAATGTGTGTGATACATCAAGAACATTTTCAAAATACATTTTTCAAAACATGTACCACATTGAAAATAATCCAGAAGTATAGTCCATGTTTCTTTCCTTTCATTTAAAAATAATTTCAGCTTTTCCTCCACAGAACTTGTTTTCCTTTATGAAAGAAATATATTTAAATTATAAGGTCCTCATGGAACATAAATAGGTAATATAGGTAGAAAATTCATATCATCTCAGTTTTATTCTGATTCGTTCATTCAAGCTGAGCATTTCTATGTCTGCTATGCTAAATGGCACAGGCCCACAGGGAACAAGATCTCCACAATGACAGGAATAACTCACAACCCCAAGGAAGTGCCCCAAGAGCAATGACTATTTATTTTAGTAAGCAATCTATCCGGAGAGTCTGGCAACTTGCTGGGCTTTGCAATAACCTTGGACATTAAAGGCTAAAGGAAGTTGACCTCAAAACTGATTATTCAAAATAAGCTTAAGAAGTATAAAACAAAACAAAACAATAACAACAACAAAACCCTTATATGTATGGTCTTGATGACATCCATCACAATCAGCAGAAATCTTGAAAATGAGGAAAACATAAGAGTCCATTACAGATCTATTGATGAGGCAGTCAACTGGGTCAATACAGCCTGCACTTGACATCCTGGCAAAGACTTTAGCCATCTCCCTACTACCAATACTCACTGTGATGGTTTATATATATGTTTGGCCCGGGGAGTAGCACAATAAGGGGGTGTGGCCTTGTTGGAACAGGTATGTCACTGTGGGCACGGGCTTTGATACCCTAGTCCTAGGTGCCTTGAAGTCAGTATTCTGCTAGCATCCTTCAGATGAAGAGGTAGAACTCTCAGCTCCTCCTGCATCATGCCTGTCTGGATACTACCATATTCTTTCCTTGATGATAGTGGACTGACCCTCTGAACCTGTAAGCCAGCCCCAATTAAATGAGTCCTTATAAGGGCTGGAGAGATGCTCAGAGAGTTGCTTTGCCATGATGTCTGTTCACAGCAGTAAAACTCTAAGACAGGACTAGGGTATTGCTGTGATAGGCCTGACCATGCTTTTGTTTAGAGGAATGTGGAAGTTGGAATTTGGAATGCAGTGGAATGTTTTCAATAGGGGTTGATGGGCTATCCGAGAAGGAATATGGAAGACTTTTGTTACTGATAATGATTTGAATTATGCAGACCTGGCCCAGGAGGTTTCAATGGAGAATTTAAATATGTGGCCTAGAGACTGTTTTTGTAGTATTTTGGTGAAGAATGTGGCTACTTTTTTTGCCCTTGTCTAAAGAGTCTGCCTGAGGCTAAGGTGAAGAGACTCAAATTACATTGACAAAGTAGGTCTCAGAAACACCATCTTAGACTTCGTTCTCTGGCAAAGTCTCATGAAGAGCATTTTAAACAAGAGTACCAAGCTCAGAAAGGAAAAATATATGGTTCTAGTATTAAAGGGGGACCAGGAAGTGAAATGGAGCTGAATCCTGTGTTCAAAGATATTAAATTGGGGGCTGGAGAGATGGCTCCGTGGTTAAGAGCACTGACTGCTCTTCAAAAGGTCATGAGTGAAAATCCCAGCAACCACATGGTGGCTTACAACCATTTGTAATGAGATCTGATGCTCTCTTCTGGGGTGTCTGAAGACAGCTACAGTGTACTTACATATAATAATAAATAAATCATTTTTAAAAAGATATTAAATTGAATTATGGGAGTAGTGACCTGGGCAAGATGCCACCCAGCTAAGTTTAGGTCCAGGCATGGTAGTATAAGCCTTTAATCACAGGAGGCAAAGAAAAGCAGAACTCTGAGTTCAAGGCCAGCATAGAACAGAGCAAGTTCTAGTGAAGAAAACTTAAATCCAGGCTTGGTGGCTCACACCTTTAATCCCAGTGCTTAGACGACAGACATGCAGATCTCTGAGTTCTGTCAGTCTAAAGAGCAAGTTCCAGGACAGCCAAGCTTAGGCAGTGAAGAAGTTGGAAAACAGAAAGCTGGTGATTCTGTAATAGAACAAGGGGGCCATGTTCCAGCCCCAACAAGCAGCAGAACTCAGCAGCTTTGGCAACATGGTTCTGGCTTTAAAATCCAGAGTAGAAGGAACTGCTGGAACAATTGATGCTGGTTAGCTGGAGCTAAGAAATTGGTGATGATGAAGAGACTAGCAACACTGAGGTGAAATCTTCTGGGAAGTGTTTTTTGAGAGCACAAAGATGTTTCAGAGATAGCCAAGGTTGTACCTCGTGCTGCAGCTGTCCTTGATAATGTGTAAGCATCACCCAGGTGGTACTGGTTCTGAGGGTAAGAAGGGGTCATGAAGAGCAGCTGAGGCTTGGCACTGTGAGAGGCCATGAAAGGCCATTAGTGAAGGTGCAGCCCCAGTTGCAGTTGATAGCCTAGGATTGAAGGCTGATTTGAGGCTTGGCACCATGAAGAAAACCTATGAGAGGCTATTGGCGAAGCCTAGTTGCAGGAGAAGACCCCAGTGTATTGGAGATGTCAGTACCATGGGATGATCACCAAGAACCGCAGCAGCAGTGGAGTGGATCAACCTGAGCTTAGAGTGCTACAGAGGACAGAGCTGGAGTAGTGATGCCAGCCCTTTGGAGGAGCCCAGAAGATCATGTGTGGATCCCAGACATTGGAGATGAATCTGTAACACTGAAGTTGCCTTGGAGACCCCAAAGTTTTTGAGATGCCAGAGCCATGGGTTATCTGCTGAGGAAAACTGCTAACAGGGAGTGGAACCAAACCAGGAGAAAGAAGTTTGTTGCAGTCAACAAAGATAAAAAAGGAGTTTTGAGGGGCTGTTGAGATGGCTCAGCAGTTAAGAGCACTGACTGCTGAGTTCGGATCCCAGCAACCACCCAAAATGAGATCAGACGCCCTCTTCTGGTGTGTCTGAAGACAGCTACAGTGAATTACACCAGAGCGAGCGGGGGCCAGCAGAGGTCCTGAGTCCAATTCCCAGCAGCCACACACATGATGGCTCACGGCCATCTGTACAGCTACAATGTACACATACACATAAAAATAAATAAAATAAAAATTAAATAAAAAAAGGAATTTTGAGCTCTGAAGACTGCTTTGACATCACATGGAGATGCAGTTTAGAGTTTGCCCAGATGGTTTCCTGTTTTGCCTTAGGGATTAAAGTTAAGTCATTGGGTGAATTTCAGAAGAGACCTTGGACTTTGGACTTTTAATATTGTTGAGAGTGCTCTAGACTATGTGGACTTTGCAAGTAGGACTACATGTATTTTTTTTATCATGCCAGGGGTAGGTATGGCCCCCATAGACGCGTGTATTTGAACAAGCCTATGGTGGCCAGGGAGTGGAATGTGATGGCTTATATATGTTTGGCCCAGGGAGTGGCACTATTAGGAGGTGTAGCCTTGTTGGAATAGGTGTTGGAATAGCTCCTTCTGCACCATGCCTGCCTGGATGCTGCCATCTTCTCATCTTGATGATAATGGACTAAACCTCTGAACCTGTAAACCAGTCCCAGTTAAATGTTGTCATTGTAAGAGCGGCCTTGGTTGTGATGTCTCTTCATAGCAGTAAAACCCACTAAGACACTCACCAAAATTCCAGGAGTGACTCAAATTCTTATAGCTTATATTCATGGGAACTGAAATCCTGAGATATAGCATAGAGGGTTACTTTTGGAAGAACCAACCCTAGGCAACAGCTGGACATCAAGCTCAATATGTCTTTGAACTGCTTGCCCAGTCTGTCAACCAACATGCTGGACCCAGGTATCCAACCCTACACCTAGCTATATAAATATGTACTTGGTGATAAGCTACTCTTCTTTATGACTCTGGCTTCCTTTTTTCCAGATACCTTACAAAGAGAGGCCTTTTCCCAACCACGTAAGCTTTCTATATTGACCACTGCATAATTTCTGCCAAGGCACTGTCCAAAATCAGTCTGCAAAAATCAAGTAACAGTTTATACCCCCTGGCTATTGTTTCCTTTCTTGGCTGTCCCTACGGTGTGCTTTATTTCACAAGAGACCTTCCTCCTAACCGGTTGCGCTCCCGGACTGGTTTAGAGAAGTTGCTAATCTTAGTACTGACATGACTCACTCACTCCCCTCAGGTTCTTGCTCAGCTATTGCCTTCTCACACGGGCCTTCCTTGATCTCTCAGATCAACTCTTAAAACTCTGCCTCGATTTTCCTCACCACACTCACCATCCCCATGATAGATTCATAGTCTTATGCAGTCTTCCCTTTCAAATGGTTAAGGCCTGGAGGGCAGGCACTTCACATCAATTAATTCTAACCTAAGAGAAGATGGCCCAGCAGCCCTCTACCATTTGCTGAACCAACCATTAGCCAGAGGGCTTATTCTAATATTCAGGGAAGGTAAATTTCCCTTTCAAAAAGTTATTGGACTAATGAAATGGTTCATCAGGTCAAAGGACTTGCTAAGTCTGGTAATCAAACTCTGAACATCAAAAAATGAGAACCCATATGGTGGAAGGAGAGAAATGACTCACAAGTTGTCCTTCAACTTTTACAGAAGCTCCATGCTGTACCAATGTGTGCACTGGAGCGTGGCACACACACATGCACATAAACACAGACGAATGCCGGGCAGTGGTGGCGCACGCCTTTAATCTCAGCACTTGGGAGGCAGAGGCAGGAGGATTTCTGAGGCCAGCCTGGTCTACAGAGTGTGTTCCAGGACAGACAGGGCTATATAGAGAAACCCTGCTTCGAAAAACCAAAAACCACAGACACACAAATGTAAACAAGTACTATTGTGGTTTAAATGGGATCTCAGTAGCAGAAAAGGAGACAAAACAAATCTTAAAATGTTATTTCAAGAGAGATACTTAGTAAAATCTCAGGTTTTAGACTTAATATGTGTGGTCAGAAAGTAAAAATGCCCAAATGTTTTAAATATTTCAATAGCAAAATAGGAAAAAGACCTGTGGGAAATTTTTGCAATCAAAATACTTCTGCTTTTGTTTTTGAAGTACCATGGGAGGAATCTGTCTAATTAAAACATCCTACTGATTATCTGACAAAGCTTCGATATCAATACAAATTTAATTTTTACAACTAGTATGACCCCATATAATAACCTCGACTCTTCCTACAGTGTGCGTCCTTAACCTTGTCTAGCCTAAATGGATACACACTAAAACATCAGGAAAAATGTTTCAAACCCAAAAGTTGCTTGCAGTCTTTTAAATACAAGCTCAAAGGCAAGGTTTATGGTGTTGAACCCCAAAAGACTGTTAATGTTAAGGTCTTATATATTTTACAATGGCTCTGCAGGCAGATTGCAGCAACCCACTCTTGAGTGAGGGAGAGAGCACAGCCCCAGCAGAGGTTAGGTGGCAAAGCATTTTGTATGTACGGCCCTTTCTTAACTAGTTTGTAAAAGTTCCACAAGCTAAATACACATATAACGTACTTTCATTATACCACTTGGAAGTCATTCTTTTCAGTCACACAAATAGCCTTTGTAAAAATCGGTGGCTGTCTAATAGGAAAGGAGATCATTACTAAAACAACCCCAGTGTAACCTGGTAACAGTCGGAGTTTTGAGGATTACTAAATAAGGTATAAGACTTAGTTCTGTGATGGCTGTTTTAAAACTTTCCGAAAAGAAAACAGCTGTTTGGATATGAAATGGTAAGATTAAATCCTAACGTAGTTAAAAATTAAAACAAGCATTACCCTATCTTTAACATAGCTATCTAGTTCTCGCTATATATAAGCATTCCGGGAAAAACTTGAAAAAGACACACAGGAGACACGAAAGTAGTGTTGAGGGTGGCAGGACAACACTGGCTACGCACTGTGGGTAAACGCACCTCCAGATTGTAAAGCGAATGAGAAGAAAGATTTCATTCCCAGGATGGACGAAGTTTGGGAACAAATGTACGAGAAGTTAGAAGAACCCGGTAGTCCTAGGCTCCTTAATTAGCAAGCCACCCAAGCAGAACTACATACAGGGGCGACTCCACTCACAGTTGAACCCTAGCTCATATCTAGGTGTTTCCCTGGCTCCCCTCCTCCTGATCAGAGAACACAAAGTACAAGTCGGTCAGTCCCTCCTCGCTGCAAAGTGAATCCTGACACTCGAAGCCAGCACCGGGAGCACCGGCAGCCTCGCTCCCCCACCCCACCTCGGAGAGAAGCGCCCCAAGTTGTGAGACCGGGGCCCTCGACCGCGACGTGGGCCGTGGAGCACACACACGCTGGTAACAAACGAACAGTCTGGTTCGCCCGACGCCAATGAAAAGACTCGTTTGTTCCGTCCGTCCCGGGACGTCCGAGCCCTTCCTGGGCCCCTTCCGCCATCCCCGCGGCCTCCCACGAGCGCAGCGACCGAGCCCCTCACCTCACCTGCCGCGCTGGGCCCGGGGCTGTGGGGGTCCGGCGGGGAACGGAGCCAGAGGTGCCAAAGGTGCAGCGCGGCCCCGAGCACGCAAGGGCACAGCAGCACCAGCCAGTTTCGCATTGGCCGCTCCCACCTCGCGCCCCCGCCGCGCTCGCCCGCGTCCCGGCCAATAGCGAGGGGGACCTAAGAACACCGAGCGCCACCGGCAGCGCTCGCGCCCACGCCTGGCGTGGTCTCCGCCGCTCGCTCCTTCGATCCGTACCACGAGCGGCGGCGGCGGCGGCGGCGGCTTCCCGGCCAAGGCCCCGCCCCCGCGTGCGTGGCCTTCCCACCCGTTCCGCCCTCCTCGCTCTTGCCCAGCCCTTCAGTCCGCGTCCTCGCACGCTCCTGTCTGCCGGAAGGGCGGGAGCGGGTAGTCCCTCGCTGAGCACAAGGAGGGAGGCGTGCCGGAGAGTGTAAGCCCGAGAAACTACATTTCCCAGAGAGCAATGCGCGCTGCTACGCAACTCGGAAGGAGGCGAATGGGCACACGCGAAGCCTGCGCGTCTCTCCTCGGGCCGCGGTTCCTTAGCGACACACTGAGCATGCGCACTCGCCCAGTCGGGGCAGGTTTGTACGGCACCTCAACGCTCAACGAGATAGTGGCGTGCTCCCCTGGCACATCCCGTAAAACGGAGGGCAGCGGGGAGCCTGAGCGCCGAGTAGCAGGGAATTCCCTGCTTCCCTCTAGTTGGCAACGCCAGGTGGGGAGGACGAGAAGCCCCGGGCCTCGCTGTGGAAAGCAGGGACAGAGGAGAACCCGGGACCTGGAGGCTACTGCAGTCCCTGGTCCTGGGGTGCTCATGCGCTCCTCACTAGGGTAACTGTCGGAAGCACGGGAGATGAGAGCTTCGGCGGCCAGACGACTTTGACAAGTTCGCACCGAGTTGAGGTGACCAAATGTGTGAGGGCTGGGCTTGCAGAAGATCCATCTCCAGCCAGCGTTAGGAAATGAGCGAACTTCACTGGAGCCACCTCTCAGGCTCAGCATCAGATTGCCACTGAGTAGCGGTTTAGTGTTAGAAATGCAATTGTACGGCAACTCCCCCCCCAAAAAAAAGCAATTGTAGTACCCCTCCCCCCTTCAAGCCCCCAGTGTCTCACATAATTGACTGAAACTATTCTGCAGAGGATGACCTTGAACTCTTGATCTTTCCGTCTTCACCTCGACAAGTGGTGCTTTGGGATGGAAAGCCAGGCTTAATCCTTACTAAGCAAGCACTATACCAACTGAGCTATATCCTCAACCTGACACGATTACTTACCTGGATGACAGACACTTTAATGATGGAGACACATTGTCACTTCTGGGTTAGTAAACTGGTCACACAGACGAGCCCTGTGGAGTGAATACCTGTGTGCACAGTGTTCAGGTATTCACCAGAGTGACTACCAGGAGGCAAAGACCACTGGGAACCATCCTAGATGCTGGCTAGCACAGCATGCCCTGAAAATTTGAGTGAACACTAGTGTCTCAATACTCTGGTGTAACTTTAGGACCCCTATAACAACAGTCCTGAAGACAGGGAAGAACACTTTTCTTTCTTTTCAAAAGTAACAGAATTAAAAGATCAAACGTATATCTATCTGGCAGATATCACCAACTTCTGTATACTTTCCCTCTAAGGGAGAATAATTTCTATAATGTTTTAATTATGTGTGTGTGTATCTGTGGGAGGGTATGTATTAATAAGTACAAGTGCTCTTGGAGGCTAGAACAAGACATCTAATTCCCTGGGGTGGAATATAGGTGATAGTGGTAAGCTACCCAGTATGGGTGCTGGGACCTGGACTTGTTATGCCCTAGTCTCGAGAACCAACCCCCCCCAAAGAGACCACCAGGGACCACAACTCTGATGCAAGCACACAAGAGTCTTTATTCAGGCTTGAGCCTGTGCCACAAACTGTCCTGATGCAATAGGATAGGAGAGCGCCCCCCAAGGTCTAGGGCCATAGGGTTCATAAAGGAAAAAACTGCAAGCAGGGATTTCCAAGCCTTGGCGTTACATGCCTGAGTAAGAAGATAAAGGAATGCTGGCCTTTAAACTGACTGGTTTACGGCATCTGGTCAAACTGCAAGGAGGGACCACACATATGGAAGGAGCTTCCTGTGACCTGGGAATGATTCCTATTTACTTAGCCCACCCTGTTATTATTGGTTGGCTACATCTATTATGCCTATCTTTCAACTGCCAAGAATATCTCATGTTTCTTTTTTCCAGAATTCAATGGTGGGGGCCAAATTACTCTGAGAGGACAATAGCCTAAAATGGAATCTGAAAAAAACCAGAATGGAGTTTGTTTTGCTACTTTAGTCCCTTCATACTCAGGTCCTCTGTAACTCAGGTCTCTCTACCTTTCTTGGTAGAATTTTCTCTGTTTAAAAACTATGATAGGGCTAGAGCAATGGCTCTGTAGTTAAAAGCCCTTGTTGCTCTTGCAGGAGACCCAGGTTTGGTTTCCAGCACCCACATGGCAGCTCACAACAACTTCAGCAACCATTTTAGGATATCTGATTTCCTCATCCTTCTGACCTCTGAGGGTACGAGGTAGGCTTGTGGTACATATTCATACATACGGGCAAAACAGTCCACGAGTGTCGTGCGCGCAGGTTTCCAGACACACAGACGACAGACAAGATCCTTCTGCAGCCATTCTTTATTACATCTTCCAGAGGGCGACCCCCGACACCCCAAAAGCACTGCTTATATATGCCCTGGAGCGGCATGCTCATCTCTGATTGGCTGTTTGCTCAGGAGCGTAATACGCCAGGGATGGCTCGTGACTTGGCGGTCTTTGTCCCTAGGCACATGCGCAGTTTATCTGTAAACTTGGGAGAGCACCAGATGTCAACGCCATCTGCTGGCTAACACTGCTCACTGCGGCTTCTTACACACGAGGGGACACTGTCCCTCCCTCTTGTCCTCCTAGTTGCTTGTGTCACATAGGTTGAGAAACGCTGACTTAAATGATTACTTTTGGATTCCTAGCCAACAATTGAATTCCTCTGAGTAAATGTCTGTACACTGACTAGGAAAAGGTAGTAACTTTTTACCCAGCAGATGCACTTCTTCACATCTCAGTCCAAGTCTTCCTCATTCTTGTCTAGTTGCACTGTGCCACTGGGTCAGGGTTCTCCTGGAAATGAAAGTGGAAAAGTCTTCAGTTCTCCACAGAAGGCAGCTTCTGCAAGAAGTGGTGAATAAAACACTGGAGGGTGAGTGTGGAGATGTAGACTCCAGCGAGGCAGGATGCAAACTTGCATTAGGGACCTTGGCTCTTTTTTTTTTTTTTTTAAATGAATGGGAATACCACTAAATGGGTTTGCTCGGAGGAGCAATGTGGGTTAAAATGGGTCCCCCATCTGGCCCGCCACAGGGGTAGGGCCACTCATGGAGGCGCACCCAGGCGGGCATTGGGCTGTGAGAAGCCGCAAAACCCCACAACGGGGGGTAGGGAGGCACAGTCTGAGGTCCACAGAGACTTGCCGGAATTGGCTTGGGGTTCTCGGGGGCCTGCACAGAGACCGAGGACGACAGATTCTCCGGCTCTCGGACATCCCAGATGCCGCTGGATGTCACAGAAGAGCTGAGAACGGAGTGAGGGCCATCTCTGGCCTGGAGCCCGAAAGGAAAAGGGCAGGAGGAGAGCTCTGGTTCGGTCCCATTAGAAAGAGAGTCCTCTGGCTTGCTCGGTGGGTGGCTTGTCTTGGTGGTGACCGTGTCTGGGAGCATAGGAAGGCCTCCTGGCAGGAGGTTAGACCTGCAGCTTGTTAAGAGGAAGACCTGCTCCACTGCTCTAGCACGTCAGATCCTGGTGAGAAGAGGCAGCCCATGGTTTTAAGGTGTTTATTGTAGAAAGGCAGAGAGAGGGAGAAGAGTAAAGAAGTAGAGGACAGCCATGGTCTGTTGCAGCATTTTCTCTGTCCAGTCACCTTAGGGCAGTGACAAACCTATGATTGGACAGGAATAGAGTTGGACAGGAGCTAGTGTTGGAGGAGGAGAAAGGTCAGGAGCTAGAGAAAAAAGTTCATTAGCATGGAGGCAGATGATGAGGACAAATCAGACTCCACGAGGTTATACAACCAAGCAAAGATTTTTACAAAATAGATTAATTGGGTTAGAATATTGTCTTTATTATTTGGTTCTGAAGTTATTGTATTGGCATCTTGTAAATTGTGATTTTATTATTATATAAATCTGATTGGATATTAAGGCCTTAAGAGTCATGTTTTACTTACCAGGTCTTAGGCGCTATTTAGATGAATGATTGTGGGGGTGTGGAAAGAACTGCATGTGAGCGAGATGTTTGGGGATTTTTGTTTGTTTGTTTGTTTTTTGTTTTGGTTTTGGTTTTTTGGGGGTTTTTTGGGTTTTTTGGGATTTTTTTTTTGTTTTGGTTTTTTCGAGACATGGTTTCTCTGTGTAGCCTTGGCTGTCCTGGAACTCACTCTGTAAACCAGGCTGGCCTCGAACTCAGAAATCCACCTGTCTCTGCCTCCCAAGTGCTGGGATTAAAAGCGTGAGCCACCACTGCCCGGCGAGCGAGATGTTTTTAATAGTTGGGAGAGAATAAGAGCCCACCGGGACATGGTGATGCCAGTCAATACCAGCTAAATAATGTGGCCCGGCAGGAAAGTTTGCTGGGTGGATTCATTTTTTACAATTCCCGCAACAGATGGCCACCCAACGTGCTGGCTAGGCACGAATCCACAAGTAATTTAAAATTATTACTGTGAGAGTTAAAGTTTATATTTTCTTTTCTTTTTTTTTTCTTTCTTTCTTTTATTATTTTGTTGGGTAATAACTAAGTGGTGCCAAAACCCAGTCAAGCCACCAAGTTGAAACCAAGAAAACAGCTCTGAGGTTCCCTGCTGTGGGGAGTTACAGGCTGCTCTGACTCCAGAGTAAAGAGTGCATATAACTTATTTACTTAGCCACAGGAAGCTCATATTCTTTCAAACGTGGCCTACACAGAAACTTTGAGTGGCATTTTCCTACTTGGCTAGGTAGAAATGGCCTAAGTAGAGGCTCATACAATATATTAGTTTATTTCATTGGATTTAGACTGTTTTAATTTCTACTAGGATAGGGAAAGTTAGTCACTGACTCCAGGGTAGAGAGTGCAGTGCTAACCATTGCCTGATTTGAACAGATATTGATTAATAAAAGCTTGTGGCTCTAGGCAGAGAGCCAAACAAATAATATAACTTATTTATCTCTCTAAACTTCAACTCTCCCTAAACTATCCTCTCTGGAGTCCAGCCTCATTGGCTTCAAACAATCTATACATATTACCACCTTTGTAGTTATGCTGTTATTCTCCAGAAGGCTCTCCCTGTCTTCTTAATTTGTATCAGACATTCTCTTTGAAAGACTGGTGTTTCCTGATATATTCAGGGAATTCATTCTCTCTTCCCATTTCCTCCAGAAGAAGGCACAATCAAAGAATACCCTTTCAAACATTTCAAGATGAAAACTACCTGTGTGTCAACTAGAAATACCCACCAATCCAAAAAGCCCCCCCTTACTTTGTGCCCTGTCACAGGAGTTCTCAAGAGACAACAGTTTTTACCTACCACGAGCAAAAGATATTTGGCATGTCAGGAGATACTAGGATACCTAATGGGGAATTGGTACTAATTACATACGAGTCAAACAGCTAATGTTAGAC
This sequence comes from Montemys delectorum, assembly GCA_019843815.1. Classification (NCBI taxonomy): domain Eukaryota; kingdom Metazoa; phylum Chordata; class Mammalia; order Rodentia; family Muridae; genus Montemys; species Montemys delectorum. The sequence continues at coordinate 18,097 of JADRCD010121065.1, forward strand.
ACCCTTCAGCTCATAGGCCTTCAAATGTCAATAATGTTGAGGTTGAGGAACTTGTATTTGTTTTTAAAATCTAATTCTAAATTTATTTTAATTGAATAATTATGATTTTTTTTCGAGAGTTTCTCTGTGTAGCCCTGGCTGGCCTCAAACTCACTCTGTAGACCAGGCTGGCCTCAAACTCAGAAATCTGCCTGCCTCTGCCTCCCAAATGTAGGTATCACAATTGAGTAGAACTATTGATTGCTTTTTTTCCCCCTTTGGCAGTTTGCATAGCACCTTCTATCAAAGCTAGTTCTCAAGGAAGAGTCCTTGGTTATATCCAACAGGAACCTTCCTAGTCTGGTATCCAAAAGTACATGGTATACTACAACAGTCCTGTGTACAAAATACAAACAATCCAATTAAAAAGACAAAACAAACAACAACAACAAAACAGGCTATGGATGTTAACAAAGAACTTTCAATAGGGACTTACTTGTAACCTCTGGGAGGCAACCAAGCGCAACGACAAAGCTTATATTATTTTGAGAGTTTGGACTCCAACAGTTTAAAAGGGAGTTTCTATGGCTGGTGCAGGGTTTTTTATTAGATTGTCTTTGGCTCTGGGGCATAGTATTGTTAGCCTTAATGGCATAACTTTATTATACAGCTATAGATACAGATTCATATATGTACATATGTATGTATTATGTATTATGTATGTACGTATGTATGTATGTACGTATGTAAGTATATGGAACTGCTAGGAAGCCCAGGCAGTGCCCTAGAAGTTATAGGTTTAGGAAAACACTTTCTGAATAGGAAACTTCTGTTCACCTAAGCAAACAGAAAGTTCACAGAGTAGGAGAGGATCTTTACCAGATATACATCTGACAGAGGATTAGTCGGCAGAATATATGAACTATAGAAAAAGGCCAGAAAAGATCCTGGGTGTATCAGGGATCTAAAACATTATTATTTAGGAAATCTTCTAGAACTCTGCTGACAAAATCCCACTGATATTAGCTTGTAGAAGGAGATAGGTAGTACGTAGATGGATGTGGTCATCACTGTACCTTAGGAACATCTAGGCTTAGTGAAGTTATAGTAGTCCCCCTGCCCAGCTAAGTGACTACTCCAAATGGCTTTGAATCCATAGAATTTGCCAGGGGCTGATTTTGACAGCAGTTCCTGAAAATTCTGCAGTGTTTTCAAATTCTAAAGACAGCATGGTTTTGAGACTTCTTCACCAGGTCTTCACTCATCTGCCTTGGTCCTTCAGCCCCTTCATAGGCCAGTGGATATCAATTACCCAGTTCTATGATGGCATTCTCCATCTCTAGGATGGAGCTAGGGGTCAGGGAGACAGAGAGAGAGGTTGCAGGAGGGAGAAGAACAAGAATGGAGGTGGACATGGTGTTATCTAAAGGTTAGAATAATTGGGTTAAAGTTTTATCATTATCAACTGGATCTGAAATTATTGTATCGGCATCTTGTGAAATGTATTATTATTACTACATAAATCTAATTGGTTAACTGTAAGCTTAGGAGTCTTAATTCTACTGGGTAATTAGGTGTTGAGATGGCTAACCAGTGGTGTGTGGGGCAATGTGTGGAATCGAGAGGAACACGTTCCCCCCCCCCCCCCAGTGCTAGAGATGGCCCCGTGGGAGCCTTGTGGCCTTGCAGGGCCAGCCAGTTGATGGGCCAAGAGACCATGAGATTAAGATCATCTGGCCTGGGGGCTAGCCCCAGAGAATTGGCAGGAGCATGGCCTGGGACCATGGCCTGGCCCTGCTAAGAGTTGGTGTGTTCTTTCTTTAATATTTCCTTGCAACAAGCAGAGATTACTGACAACTGTTGCTGACATTTGGTTCCAGTCATAGACAAAGACTAACTTGAAACCTGTAAACGTTGGTCCACTACCTAAAATGCCTTCCAAATTACAATTAGCCTCTTTTCATTTCTTTGACAAACTACCCTGCATTCCCTTCTGTAACTCTTGACTTGACTCCTTGATCAAATTTTAAACTGTATGTATAATTTTTTTCTATGTGACAAATACTTTCTCTAAATAATTGGTTAGAAAAGAAGAATCAGTTGGAAGCTATATTGTGAAATAAAATCTAATTCTGCAAAGTTTTGTTACAGAGATTGAACAAGGAAGGAGGATCCCTGCTATTTCCAGCTCTTGGTATAAAACAGTCATCACATCATTAATGTCATTAGAGCCGTTTGCCTGACCAGTCCTTGTGCATGATCTCCCTGGGTGGAGACTGTCTTAGATAGGGTTTTACTGCTGTGAACAGACATCATGATGAAGTCAACTCTTATAAGGACAACATTTACCAGGCGGTGGTGGCACACGCCTTTAGTCCCAGCACTTGGGAGGCAGAGGCAGGCGGATTTCTGAGTTCGAGGCTAGCCTGGTCTACAGAGTGAGTTCCAGGACAGCCAGGGCTACACAGAGAAACCCTGTCTCGGAAAACCAAAAACAAACAAAAAAACAAATAAGGACAACATTTAATTGAGGCTGGCTTTCAGAACCAGAAGTTCAGTCCATTATCATCAAAGTGGGAACATGGCAGCATCTAGGCAGGCATGGTGCAGGAGGAACTGAGAGTTCTACATCTTCATCTGAAGGCTACTAGCAGAATACTGGCTTCCAGGAAGTATTAAATACTGGCTTCCAGACTAGGGTATTAAAACCCACACCCACAGTGACACACTGTAGCAGACAGTGGCCATGGAGAACTTGGTTCCTGAAAGGAAAGCTGGGGCTGTATGGGATAGATGGACAAGAGAGGAATGAGGCCAAGACAAAGTTTCTGATCAAGGCCCAATGTTTAATTCTTAAGTCTGAATTTAAAGGGGAAAACCCATCCCCCACTTTGCCAGGATCTCATCAGGAAAACAAGCTCAGCTGCTCAGCAGGTAGTGGTTTCTTGCAAGAAGCTGCAGATGTGGCAGGACAATAGACTTCACCTAGGTCAGAAGACTCCACCATTGTTGGGCTAGGTGACTGTGGCAAAACAAGGTCTGATTTAGCCCGCTCAAGGATGGGGGAACGGCATAGTTCCTTTTTATTTATTAAAAGTTAGTTGGACTGGGTCATAAGATTTATTTTTGCTCTATGGAATTATGGTGGTTGGTGGCCGCATCTGGCTTAGGTCTGTGTCTTTACTCTCTTACCTGTCCCAGAGGACACGCACAGCTTGCTTGTGTTTATTTGCACAAACTTGGCCTTTTAGTGTTTATTATGTACAAACACAACCTCTTGGCACATGCCTCTGTCTTAGGTTGATAAGAGTCATAGAACATCAGTGGCCAGTCTTTGACTGCTGGCCCTCATAGCACACCTTTTTCTCATTCAGACCAAAGCCACAATATGCACTCAATGCATTTTTTCATAGCGATGAATAACTGCCAGGGTGGATGACTGAGCTTGCCAAAGACAATGCTATGTGAAAGTGACCAATCTGCTTAAAATACAAAGTCAAAAATTAAGAGCAGCCAGGCGATGGTGGCACATGCCTTTAATCCCAGCATTTGGATGTGGTGGGAATGTTCTTTAGCATAGGGGAAGATTTAGGGGTGGCTCCTCTGCTAAAAGGCAAGGAGGGGGCACCTTCTGATAATCTCCCTGCAGCTGAGGACATGACTGCTCCGTGAACCCAAGATGTTTTTGGAAGAAATTCAAGGCTCTTGAGAGCTGTGCGTGCAAGGACCAAGGAAACAAACCTCATGCACCTGGGCATGGGGAAAAATATTTACTGTAAGATATGAAGAAGTGGGCATGCTTTTGCCGTGAGAAAGTGCTAAGAAACTGTGCTACATGATTGTTGTTAAATTCTATTTTTAAGCCTCACTGTGCTTTACTATAAAAGATTTCTCACATTAAAGGCTTATTGCCATTGCCAGCAGAGCGGTGGTCCTCTCGTTCTCATTCAGTCGCTCTCTCTACTTCAGCCTCACCCTTGTGGGCTGGGTCCATTCCACTTTAGTTAGGGGGTCTTGCCATTTAACCATGGCATATGAGCTGGAAGTAACTGGATGTTTGGGAGGCAAAGGCAGGCGGGTTTCTGAGTTCAAGGCCAGCCTGATCTACAGAGTGAGTTCCAGGACAGCCAGGGCTACAACAGAGAAACCCTGTCTCAAAAAACACACACACACACAAACAAACAAACAAATAAATGTTAAGAGCAAACAGGATTAAGGTTGTCTGTGGGGATGTCCCAAGCACTCAATTCAATTGTAAATTAGCAACAATCAGGCCCAAGGCCTGGCCTTCCAGTGTAGGGGAGGTGGCTTTGAGAATCAACAGAAAAAACTGTTACTTCTCAGGTATTAGTGAAAGCTATGCTCCAAATTAACTCAGCTGGCTGATGAAGATTTTTAGCCGTCTTCATAATTGGAATCATACTTACTAGAAGACTCAGGATCTGTGTCCACTTGACGAACCAATCTTTCAGGCAGCCATCGGGCTCTGACTTCTTTTTGTGATAACACAAACAGAACCTCTCCCCCATATTAAAACAGGATCTGGACCATTCCACATTAGTTAGGGGGTCTTGCCATTTAACTATGGCATATGAGCTGGAAGTAACTGGATGTCAATGGTGATCTGTTGCAGACTGATCATTTTGCAAAAAATTTAGCATCATTTTGCAAAATTTTAAAACAAGATGAAAGCAAGATGTGCTTTTGGTGACCTTGGGGGTATAACTCCCCCTTTTTTTTGTTTTTGTTTTTGTTTGTTTTTTCAAGAGAGGGTTTCTCTGTATAGCCCTGGCTGTCCTGGAACTTACTCTGTAGACCAGGCTGGCCTCGAACTCAGAAATTTGCCTGTCTCTGCCTCCCAAGTGCTGGAATTAAAGGCGTGCGCCATCACCGCCCAGCACACTTTTTTTTTTTTTTT
>JADRCD010121067.1:0-10725 GCA_019843815.1 Montemys delectorum
TCCTTCCCTCCCTCTTCCTCCCCCTCCCTCTTCCTCTCCTTCCCTCCTTTTTTCCCTTCCTCCTTTCTGAGAGCCAGTCACTTGTGTGGTGACTGCAGAAACCACAGGAAGAGAATGGCCCCTTTAGAACAGGAGTTATCGGCAGTTGTGAGTCCCTGCTGTGGATGCTGGGAACTGAACTCGGGTCCTTCCGAAGAGCAGTATGAACTCATACCCTCTGAGCCATCTCTCCAGCTGGCTCTGATTCCTTCTGAGTGAAAACCCTGTAACAGCATACCTGAGCATGGGTAACATTAAGAGCAAAGGCACATTTGAACTCAGTACACTTAGAGACTGGGACGTCCAAGAGAATGGCACCGGAATCCTCTCAGCTTTTGGTGAGGGCCACAAGCCACTCAACTTGTGCTAGAAAGCTGAAGGGCAAGTGGGCTCATTCCAAGGAGAAAGGGCAGGGGAGCTGAGTTGCCGCAATAGATAACCCTTCCCCATTAAAGAGTATTCATGCATCTTTGAGGCTCCACTCACAGCTAAAGCCTCCTACCTTCCATGCTCCACTGAAGCATTAAGGTTCCAACACAAAAATTGGGGAAGGGGCACAGACTGAAACCATATCATTCTGTGATATGAAATATAAGTAAATATCTATAACTGGAAAAATGAAAGAATCCAAGAATTAAATTGCCACATTTTGAGATCAGATAAACAGATCTGATTGTTTTGTATATGCTTGGTTATTTCCCATTAGTTGGGGCAATGGAACAAAATGCCAATTTGATGTGGCATATCTGTCCCAAGTTTAGCTTAGTGGGGGGAAAAGCGTATCATTGAGTATGGCAAGTTAGGCTAGATCTTCCACGGAAAATGAGCAAAGCCAGACTCTGGGGAGACAGCCTCCATTCAGGTTCTAGCTCTGCCACTTAAAACAGAAGCATGTGATCTGTGAACAGATCTACCTCAAGAGAGGATTCTAAAAGCACCTGCCTCATAAGGTTACCAGAACTTGAGTTAACCCATAGGAAGTTCTGAGACTCCACTCAGGATGGCCTAAGCACTAGACAAATTTGGCTTTGGTAGGTATTTAATGAATCTTAATAGTTTCTTAATGATCATAGTTATAAGGAAGTTTCTGTGGTCAAAAATAAGTTGGGGAATTGGGGTTTATAACAGAAATTGCTGCTACAATGGAATTTTTTTTCTGATCCTTCTCTATGCAAATGTATGCTGTGAGCACCAGGGGGAGTTCATTAAGATCTGACCATTGAGAACTTTTTTCTATTGTCAGAGATCATACCATGTACAGAGACCCTGGGGTGCCCAATCTCTAGCTCGGAAGGCAAAGGAACTTTTGAACTGTGTGCCTGAGCCATGGCAGCACTTCTAAGCATGGCTATTGTCATTGACGTTGAGTAAAACACAGAACTCGTGGGTCTCACTAAAAAAATCTCCAGTTTTCTTTCATTTTATTATTAGTTTTATTTTTGTGTATAATCCCTGCCTAGACCAGGATGACCTCGAACTTAAGGCCACCTTCCTGCCTCTCCTCCTAGGTCTTGGAATTGCAGGTTTGTGTTACCATCCCTGGCAACAATTCTTTTTCTTTTTTCTTTTTCTTTTTTTTAAGATTTATTTATTGTATGCATGTGAGTACACTGTAGCTGTCTTCAGACACATCAGAAGAGGGCATCAGATCCTATTATAGATGGTTGTGAGCCACCATGTGGTTGCTGGGACTTGAACTCAGGACCTCTGGAAGAACAGTCAATGCTCTTAACCACTGAGCCACCTCTCCAGCCCCCAACAATTCTTTTTCTAAGACAGCATTTTGTCTGAATACTATATGGTTAAAACACAGATTCTGGAGTCAGGCACACCTGGGTTTGCTTCTGTTAAACAAACCATCTAGTGTCTGTTAGATTCTATGTCTTCAGCTGTAAATGTGGGTAATGGGGACAATAGAGTTATTAGCCTCTGAGGTTTGCCCTGCAAATTAAATATGCTTAGTTTATAGTTGGCATCAGTGGTTATTAGTGATGCCTATGTCCCAACAAAGAAGCTAACATTTGACAACAAATAGTGAAGTCCTTACAATGTTTCCAACTTTCCACATCTCCATACTCCCTCCTTGTCTTAGAGTTATGAGGATGATTCCAGTGCTGAGGTGCACACAACTCTCTGGTTTGACTGTGTTTTAGACAAAGATGCCTATGTTGCCCAGGTTAGCCTGAAAGTATGATTCTCCTGACTCTGCTTCCCAAGTTTTGGGATTATAGGTGAGAGAGCCCATTCCTAGTTCCATATGTCTTCCTTGGGTGTATATGTGTTTATGTGCACATGCCAGTATAAATGAGTGAAAAGCTCATGTGTCAATCAGCAGAAAATTTCACCTATTGCTCCTTAGGCACCTCTTACCTCTTATTTGGGACTTGGTTTCTCATTGGCCTAAAACTTCACCATGTAGGGAAGGCTGCCAGTCCCACCAGCTCCTAGGGATCTGCCTGTCTCCACCTCCCACCCCACCTTTGTTGGAATTACCTCTGCACTCTGCCATGCCCAGCCTTTCATGCCAGTTCTGTGGCTCCAAACTCAAGTCCCAACACTTACAGGACAAATGCTTTATTGAGCCACCTCCTAGCCCTGGTTTACTTATTTTTCTGCAAGTAAGCATGTGTGTAAGAATATTTGCATGTGTATAAGTACAACAATGTGGGTACATGTACACGTGTGTGCTTGTGGAGGTCACAGATTGACATCAGGTAACTTCCTCTGCAGCTTGTCGCTTTGCCAAGGCAGAGTCTCTCTCTGAACTTGGAGCTCCCCAATTAGGTAAATGTGCTGGCTATTCTCGGTTGTCAACTTGACTTCATCTAGAATTAATCAAAAAGCAAGCAGCTGGGAACACCTGTGAGGGATTTTTCTTAATTAAGTTATTTTAGGACTGCCACTTGTGGTGCATACCCTAATCCTAGCACCCAAGAGGCAGCAGAAGCAAGCAGATCTCAGTGAGTTCGAGGCCAGCCTGGTCTACAGAGGAGTTCCAGGACAGCCAGAGCTACACAGAGAAACCCTGTCTTGAAAAACAAAAAAAAAAAAACAAAAGAAAGAAAGAAAAAGAAAAAAATTATTTCAAATGGGAAGACCTACTTTTAATCCAGATTTTTTGAAGTTGGAAGCTCCACCTTTAATCTGGGCCATACTTTCTGCTGGCAGCCTATACAAAGCACATGGAAGAAGGAAGCTTGGTCTCTTTTCCTTGTTCCTCTCACCGGCAAGTCCATTTTTCCACTGTCATTAGAGTCCACTTTTTTGGGATTCTGGTGTGTACTAAAGACCAGCTGAGATATCCAGCCTCCTGGACTGTATGGCTACTGAACTCTTGGACACTCTGTTGGTAGACAGCCATTGTTGGACTCACTTGTACCACAGCCTCTATCCTTTACTGACATCAGAATACAGCTCCTTGGACTGAAGACCAGCATCTCTCCAGAAATCCTCCATGCCTTCAGTGCCAACCTAGAACTGTTGAGGTATCTGTGGATGGAGCAGCTCCAAGCTTCTTGGCATCGCCAGTGTTCAGATGAGCATTGTTTGACTACCCAGCTCCTATCGTGGAGCAACCGTTGTGTTCCTGGATATGGCAGTGAGCAAGCTTGCTTGTTCACCTTGGGGATACCCTGTCTCCATTGCTTGAGGCCTGAAGTTAGTCCACTGTTGGCCCAGTTTGTATGTGGGTGCTGGTGATCTGAACTCTGGTTCTCACACTTGTGTGGTAAGTGCTTTATCCACCGAGCCACCTCTCCAGTTCATGGCTTTCTTAAAAATAAAGGTCTACAGTTTCCTCGAAAGTGAATCAATACTTAACATAAACCAAACCACACTGTCTTACTGTAGAGAGCCGTGGTGAGTGGTGATAGCCAGCAGATGGCGCTGACATCCGGTGCTCTCCCAAGTTTACAGGTAAATTGCTCATGCGCCTAGGGCCAGAGTGTGCCAAGTCACCGCCCATCCCGGGGCGTCTCATGAGGTAATGAGCAAACAGCCAATCAGAGATGAGCATGCCGCTCCAGGGTATATTTAAGCAACGCCTTTTCGGGGCTTGGGGGTCGCCCTCTGGAAGATGTAATAAACAATTGCTGCAGAAGGATCCTGTGTGTGTCCGTGTGTTCCTGCCGGCGGGAAACCTGCGCAGACGACATCTTACGATCAATGGCTTAGGTCCTGACTATGGGTTGCTCTTTTTATAGCTATTTACCAGATGGGGAAATAAGGATCATGGGGCATGGGGGGGGTGGGGGGATGTTACTAATTTATCCCATTATCTCTTAGCTTCTTAGTATAAAGCCAAGAATCAACTCCACATATGTCTGACTCCAAAATTTAGAACCACTGTGACTTCAAAATAATATTAAACCACATTTTATTTTATTTTATTTTATTTTTAAAGATTTATTTATTTATTTATTTATTTATTTTATGAGTACACTGTGGCTGTACAGATGGCCATGAGCCATCAAGTGGCTGCTGGGAATTGAACTCAGGACAGCCCTGCTCACTCAGGCCCCGCTAGCTCTGGCGTAATTCACTGTAGCTGTCTTCAGACACACCAGAAGAGGGCAACAGATCTCATTATGGGTGGTTGTGAGCCACTATGTGGTTGCTGGGATTTGAACTCAGGACCTTCGGAAGAGCAGTCAGTGCTCTTACCCACTGAGCCATCTCGCCAGCCCCATTAAACCACATTTTAAATGGAAATTAATAGTGGCCCATATAACTTGTTTCTGGTCCAGTTTCTACAAATATCTTTTAGCTTGTATAGTTAAGGATTAATGAATGGAGATGTGGTATTACGCAGAGAATTGAATAAGCAATACAGGGCCCGGGCTCTTAATTGGATGATTATTTATGGACACTGATTAGTAGACTGACTGTCTGTGCATCTATGTGCATCTGCTGTGGCTATTACTGTCACTAGTGGCTGCGTGAGGACACAGACGGAAGACCATCCGGTCACCTGTCTAGTTGATCTCTCCATCTTGATGTCTCTGGATGGAAAATTGACTGCACAGCAAGCAGCTCCATGGACTAAGGCAGAGCAAGTTCTGTCAGAGAGAGAAAAATCCATATTAATGACACGCTATAAAACACTTTTTGTTAGGTACATATATTCCTTTACTTTCGTTTCCCAAGAATAGCTCAGCTGTCAAAGCATTTCCAAGATTTCCATGGATTCGGCAAATACTGTGCGATCGAATTATTGCCCTGAGAGAAGCTACAATTAAAACACATTAATCACTGTAACAAAAGATCCTTATTGAGGCTGACAAAGGTGGTGAAATCTGATGAATAATTAGTCTGGTTAATCTTTTTAAAGTGAATTAAACTGCTAACAAGTTAAATCACTGTGATTTTTCAAAATAAGCCTCTAGGGTGAGCAGAGACTGGGGACATTATCCTCATTTAACAACGGTGTTTTCTTTCTTCTTCATGTCTGGTGAACTGGAGGGCCTGTGGTTGGAACATAGGGAGGACCTGTGGAGGGAACCCGAGAGCCAGCTGGAACAGTGTGGCTGGCCAAGGGGCAAGGGCAAGTTTTATCCTTTTTCCACAATAATTACCCAATATGTCTATGAGACTCATACAGAGTCTAGAAGAGGAATTGGGGATGACCTTTATATCCATCCCAGAACTAATGTGATACCCTCTTACCAGCTTTTATCAATAACACTCAATGGATCCATCCTGGGATTCTGATCCCTTTCCCAATCGACTCCCACACTGGGTCAATTGTGAGTTTGTTCCTCTCATTTGTATCCTCTCCAGTTATGTTGCTTATTTTTCCAGACCACACTCCTCCTTTTGCATGTCAACTGCTGAGAGGAATCTTCCACCTTTTCAGTAAAACGAGAGGCATGAACCGATTGACCACAGAAGCGGATTGGAAGAAACCAGTCATTTGGCTAAGGGTTTTGTTTTGTTTTTTTAAAGATTTATTTAATTTTTACTCACATGCATAGATGGCCTTGGTATATGAGTACATGCATGAGTACAGGTGCCAGTGGAGGCCAAAAGAGTAAAGTTGGGTGCTCTGCAGTTGTGTGACAGGCAGCTGTGAGCTGCCTGATGTGGGCGTTAAGAGCTGACCTAATCCTGCTATCTGCAAGAGCAGTTTGTGCTCTTAACCAGTGAGCCACCCCTCCAACCCACTTCATCTGGACCTCTACAACCCCTCCAACCCACTTCATCTGGACCTCTACAACCCCTCCAACCCACTTCATCTGGACCTCTACAACCCCTCCAACCCACTTCATCTGGACCTCTACAACTTTTGGGAGCTGTAATGAATATTGCGTTGGATTGTCTAGATCATTCTTTAGTAATGAAGAGCGTATTTGCCAGCTGCTGGAGATAGCAGCTGTTAGTCACTAGTGGGATTGCCCTGAATGAAGAAGACCAGGAAGTGGCACATCGGTTTGCAGTGTCCTGGATAACAGAGGTGAACACCACCCACCTCCCATGTTTCTTTCATAATCATCTTTTATAACTGACAGCTTACTAACCACTAAGTGTGTTTACCTAAAACTCCTATGGTGAACCCTTGTATGTTTATGATAGAATTAAGAGGTAGGGCTGAGAGAAATGATTAGTTTGAAGGAAAGCCATAAGAAGAGGACTTGTGCTCCTATTGAAAAAAATGGAAGTATTGGATGGAGGTAGAGTTTGGACTGAGCTCAACCTTGGTTATTCCACGAAGTGTTCAAGCAGAAATCTTTACCAGGCCAGCCCAGATCTTAGAAGCATCTTTCAACCAGAGAACATTAATCGATTCAACAGCAATGGTTTTGCCCTTACTGTATTATAAATCACCCATCATCCTGGTGGTGGTACAGCAGTGAATAAAAACAAAATTCCTACCTCCAGGACAGACAAGCAAATGTTACACAAGACAATGATGAGAAAATACTGCAGAAAAGACAGGAACTCTTGGGAGAGACACAGCAGATGCCTAAGTTTAGGGTGAGTTCCATAGCTGCAGGAGTTATGAACAAACTTAGGTTCAGAGGCTCCGGGAGCAAAATCAAGGTCTAGCCTTTAGTAACATGATCTGGTCTGTCTACACTCCAGTGAGAGCCCCTCTTGCAGACCATGAGAATTATACAGAGTTTCTCGCTCCCTGGGGAAACCTTAGGTGCCACACTTTAGTGTGTGCCTTGTGGGATTCTTGTTCATAGGGAGGGCCAGGAAACACTGGTCCTTTCCCTTTGCCTTCAGAGGGCGTTTCTACAGTACATGAGGCAGTTGGGAGCTGCATGGTGCTGAGATGGGAATCCCAGTCCGGAGATAGAGCAGGAAGTGCTCTTAACTGCGGAACCACCTCTCCAGACCCTTACCCTTAAGTTAAAGACTCTATATTTGTATATTCATTGATTCCTAAGAAAAATAGACTTTCAAAAGTGAAATTAATAAAATCCACTTTTATCTGCTGAGTAAAGGTGGATCTGGAAACCTGGCTAAGCTGATCACTGGGAGGAAGTATGCAAAGACAGCCATCCAGTTCCTTACAAGTATGTAGGAGCAACATCTCCACAGTGTCTGTGGCACCACTGTGAACTCAGTAGCAGGTCAACAAGGGGACATCTTTTCATCCTTTTAAAGTACATTATAGGGGCTGGTGAGATGGCTTAGTGGGTAAGGTACTTGGCCCCAAACCTGACAACCTGAATTTGATTCCATGTGGCTATTCTCTGACCTCTACAAGTTTATCAGGGATGTGTATATCGTCCCTACATACACATGTAAGTAAATAGATAAATATAACTTTAAACATATATTATGGATTTATAATGTCATCTTACTGCTTTTTCTCTTTATGTTGTATTACATATTTTTGTTTTGGTTTGGTTTGGTTTGGTTTTTGGTTTTCAAAACAGGGTTTCTCTGTTTAGCTCTGACTGTCCTGGAACTCACTCTGTAGACCAGGGTGGCCTCCAACTCAGAAATCCACCTGCCTCTGCCTCCCGAGTGCTGGGATTAAAGGCATGCGCCACCACTGCCCAGCTACATATTCTTATATAAATAAGAGATTACCAGTGGGCCCAGGACAATGCACATGCTAAGTACATGCTCCATCATGAAGCTCCACTCCAAACTCCTATTTGTTTACATTTTTAGAACATTATTACGATATGATGCTAAGTATGATAACTCCACTCTGAATTTTCTGGCCATCACCTTTTTATTTCATCTTGTGAGTGTTTCTTAATAATTTTAGTAAAGAAAGAAGGGCTATGTTTAAAAGCCTCCGCTCTGGGCGATGCACACCATGCGCATGCGTGTGTTCTCAGCTTCAGGGCATACTGCGTACTTGGTTATTCTTTCCCATTTCCGCTCCAAGGCACTCATCCTCAGATCTTAGCTCACAACACATTTCCTCTGGGAAACGACCTTTAACTCTTTCCTGGTCTGAGCTCTTATTATGGTTGTCTTTGAGTAGCACTTTTCTGTACTGTCAGGTGAGGGCCAGTGTCTAGCTTGCTTGTTCAGTAAGAGTTTGCTGAGCCTATGAATATCAAATCCTTTCCCTTGGTACCTGAGGGCTAAGTAATGGGTGGAACCTACGTCAATAGTCTTTGGGTAGGATTTCCAAAGTAGCAAATGTCTCCATGGAAATTTTTCTTTGATGAATTTCTGCAAGAAATTTATGAGATCCAAAAATCAACTTTAATTATTTTCCATTCTCTTTATTCTTCCAGTCTCTGCCTTTCTCTAGTCTCTGGTATCAGAGGGTCCAAAGGACATCGGTGTAAAGCTGAAGGAGAGAAGGCCCATTGCAGATGCCTTAGAACAAACTGGATATCAGAAGAGACGAAGGCTCTGAGCAGGAGAGAACAGGAATGGCCTCAATACTGAAAAATATTTGTGTGGGCAAGCAGTTCCCACTGTGCTCACAGCTTACAACTCTGCCAGAGACAGCAAACTTGAGACTCCAAAGGTTAAGAAGAACCCAGAGGAAAGCAAATAAAATATTTGCTCTTAGCAAGGAAAACGGCCTTCGGTTCCAAGAACTTGTGGCCTGTCAAGGTCAGCAGATAACAAGATAGCCTAAGATAGCCTAGGCTAGTCATCCCTCCTGAGAGATGCTCAGGGATTTTCCCAGAAGGCTTCGGACATGGCCACAGTGCTCTTGTTCCTGAGAGCTCTTCAGGCGTTGTGCTTTAGGATGATGCCCAGTATATAGGATGGTTCACCTGAACAATAATACCACAGCCTAGACCATCAGAATCACTCCTGGAATTTGTCATGACACGAGTGTCCTAGGAGTGTCCAGCACAGGCTGGACTGTCTTCCCCAGCAGAGTAGCACAGCCTTCCACACACAGAATCACTGTACTGATTAAAATGTAGGTACTGAAGCAGACAAAGATTCCCTCCATTGTAGCAGGACTGAGAACTTGCATGTCAGGCTGAAGCCTGATACAAATTAAACAAACGAGAAACAAACCCTTCTGGAGGAAGCTTATAATGGAAACACTGACGGGATATAATTAGGATCCCGATTTTGATCACTACCTTCTATTGAAGACACCTCCGGTATACAGTAGTTATGTAAAATACCTGTACACTGTTGTCAAGTGGCACTTTAGAAAGGCATCAGGGCAAAGTTAATGTTTAAGAGCCTCAGAACTCATAGTGATGATTAAATGGGGGCGTCTGCACAGCGCTCTCCTTGCTACAAAGGATTTCACAAATGGAGGAGAGCAGAGGGTTGCCGGCGGCCACCTGCTCCAGTCCTATCTGTTTCTCCTTTACATCTAGAAGTTCTCAGCCTTCACGGTTGCTGTGCAAGGTCTAATGGATGAACTTGTGTGCAGACAGAGACAGAAACCTGGAAGTTGTCCCTTACAAACAACACAAGTGACAGCACTTCTCTGGAGGGGTTTACAATCTAGTGCAGACAAGATAACCCAAGTTGAAAGCAAGGCTATACAGGGGTGCTACTGCAAAGGGTCTTCTTCCATCGGTGGATTAGGAAAAGCCCGAGAAACAAAGACCTGAAGAGATGGGTAAGATTGTCAGCAAGAAACAAATGAGTGGTGTGTTTAAAGCTTACTAAGCAGAGGGGCATAGAAAACACATGGAGCCTGGTGGGACAGAGCACTGTTTGGAGAAAGGAGGACTCCTGGTGAGCCGGAAGTCAGATGTGAGGATGACTAGGGAAATGTCTAAAGAATGCCTCGTTGTGACACAGAAAACTCCAAAGCCTGCCTAAGCACCCAGAGTTCAGTCAGAAACGGGTTAATGTCCCCCAGAACACACTATCACCACAAGGAGATGTGCTACATTAAATCCATTTACAGACTTCAATGCATTCTTTCCTTTCCCCTCTGCAAATACTCTACCCTGGCCCCACCCCCGAAATGTTACTTAGACTGAAACTGAAGTTAAGTCTTTTATTCTATTTTGTTTTAAAAATGTTATAACAGGGGCTGGAGAGATATCTTAGTGGTTAAGAGCACTGGCTGCACTGTCAGAGGACCCAGGTTCAATTCCCAACACCCACATAGTGGCACCAGACTGTAACTCTAGTTCCAGGGCATCTGACAGCTCCACTAGGAGCCAGGCATGCAAGTGGTACACAGACATATATGCAGGCCAGACACACACACTCATAACATATAGTAAATCTTTTTTAGAATTATAGTATTTACTTATTGGCACCTCTACCCCCCCC
>JADRCD010121070.1:0-12981 GCA_019843815.1 Montemys delectorum
GTGTGTGTGTGTGTGTGTGCGCGTGTGTGCACGTGTGTGTCCTGAAGAGGAGAATTATAAGAGGAGAGGATAAGATCTAAAGGGAGGGAACAAGAAATTAGAAATGTATGACATAAAAGGGAGTGATAAATTGGGAGAATGAAAGGGATAAATCAGAGGCATATGGGGGATTAGGAGGACACTGAGGAAGATGAGCAATAACAATGTACATGTGCAAATCCTGTGATTGAGACCCATTATATTGTATTCTGACTTAAAAAATTTTAAGATTGTTGCTGCTCAATAGTTATCAATTAATTCTAAGGCAGATGTGGCACACATTTAAGAAGCAGATATATTGAAGTTGTTGCTCACCTGGGGGAGTGTAGGCATCCATGGAGGTCTGTACAACCAGGGATCTTCTTTTGGAAGGCATAGGTACTGCCATTTTCCTTTCTTTGTGTTTAGCAAGAGCTGCCTGAACTGCTTCTGTATGAACATCTGAAACCAAGAGAGACCCCAATTATTCCAAAGTCCTAAGACCAGAGCCGCCATCCAACCTTGTGTCCCTGTAGTACATTGTAGTACATCTTTGTAACTAAGCTCAGAAATAAATGGGTAAAGGAAAGCATGGTAGTTCTACCAGAATGAAATTCCCAGTGGAAAGATACATCGATTAATTGACCTTATTAGAATTAAAAGTATATAAACAAAACATTGGTGCCAAAATGCTTGTGGCTTTTCATAAAATGAATGGACCTTAACCATTACAGGTCACCTGCCCAAATTTGGTAACTCCTTCCAATATACTGTTAGAGGAGCTATGTATGCCTCATAACTCACTACAGTCAGGAAGTATAAGCTACAATCCAGGCACTTTGTTAAACATTTTATACGTATTAACCCATAATATCATTTCCACAGATATTACTGAATGCCAATTCTATGTTTTCTTTTTCCATGGCTGTGGATGGAAGGGAAGGTGTTGTATATGCTGGACAAAAGCTTTAACATTGAACTACATCCCTAACCTGAATGAATGCCCACATTGTAAGACAGCATCTTACAAAGGACTTAGGGTAACAAGACAGAAGCAAGCACTGAGTTTCATGTGGCAATTTTCTTTTCTCTTTTTTAAAATCTATAAAAAAAAATTGATAAATTATTTGATAAGAACTATAAGGTATAACCCATATTTTTATTAAAAATAGATTTTTCCAAACAATTTATACTAGTTGAGGTTTCCTCTCCAACTCCCAGATCCTCCTGACTTACCATGCGCGCTCTCTCTCTCTCTCTCTCTCTCTCTCTCTCTCTCTCTCACACACACACACACACACACACACACACACACGAATACAAATAGGTATCTAAAAAATAATAAGATAAAAACAGAACGGAATAGGTCAAAACAAACAGAAGAAAAAGGCCAAAGAGAAAGCATAAGAAACACAGACAGATGCAGAAATGCACACTTTACACATACAGAAATTCCATAACATACACTGCAAACTGTAATACATACACAAAAGACTTGTGTATTAAAAAAAAAAAGGAAAAAAAGAAAAATATGTCCAGACAAAGTATTATGAGACAAAGAGCCCCTATAAATGCCACTGAGTTTGTTTTGTGTTGGCCATCTGCTGTTGGGCATGGGGTCTGTCCTCAAGAATGGTTTGTACGCCAAGTGAGACTCTATTGGAGAGAACTAACTTTTTCTTTTTAAGCAGTTATCAATTGGAGATAGCTTCTGGGTTAGGGATGGGACTTGTGTTTGCTTTCCCTCTCTGCACATTGTCACACTGTATGTCGGGTTTTGTTCCTATCTACTGCAAGAGAAAGCTTCTTTTTATTATTATTATTATTATTATTATTATTATTATTATTATTATTATATATTTTCTTTATTTACATTTCAAATGATATCTCCTTTCCCAGTTTCCCCTCCAAAAAAACAAAAACAAAAACAAAACCCTGTTCCCTCCCCCCGTCCCCCTGCTCACCAACGCACCCTCTCCCATTTCCTGGCCCTGGCATTCCCCTACACTGGGGCATAGAACCTTCACAGGACCAAGGGCCTCTCCTCCCATTGATGACAGACTAGGCCATCCTCTGCTACATATGCAGCTGGAGCCATGGATCCCACCATGTGTACTCTTTGGATGGTGGTTTAGTCCCTGGGTGCTCTGGGTGTACTAGTTAGTTCATATTGTTGTTCATCCTAAGGGGCTGCAAACCCTTCTGCTCATTGGGTCCTTTCTCTAGCTCTTTTCATTGGGGACTCTGAACTCGGTCCAATGGATGGCTGTGAGCTTCTACTTCTGTATTAGTCGGGTACTGTCAGAGCCTCTCAGGAGAAAGCTATATCAGGCTCCTGTCAGCCAGCACTTGCTGGCATCCACAAGAGTGTCTGGATTTGATGATTGAATATGAGAAGGATTCCCAGGTGGAGCAGTCTCTGGATTGTCCTTTTTCCAGTTTCTGCTTCACTTTTTTTGTCTCTGCATCTCCTTTCATGGGTATTTTGTTCCCCCTTCCAAGAAGGAACTAAGTATCCACACTTTGGTCTTCCTTCTTGAGTTTCTTGTGGTTTGTGGATTGTATAGAGGAAGCTTCTTTAATGATGGCTGAATATCATTTTATTGCTACCTTCCTTTAGCAGAAAACTAGTATGTGGATTATCGGTAGGTCCTTGGCCTCTCTAGTCTCAGGTTCTGGGCCACCCTAGGAGTGTAAAGGATGAGTTATATCTCACCAAATGGGCCTTAAATTCAATAAGATATGACTTGGTGTCTTAAGTTATGACTTCTATTGCTTCAATGAAATACTATGACCAAAAAGCAAGTTGGGAGAGGAAAAGGTTTATCTAGCTTACACTTTCACAGCACTGTTCACTATCAAAGGAAGTCAGTGCAGAAACCTGAAGGCAGGAGTTGATGCAGAGGCCACGAAGGGATGCTGTTTACAGGCTTGCTCAGCCTTCTTTCTTATAGAACCCAGGACCACAGCCCAGGGTTGGTACCACCCCCAACAGGCTACCCCACTCCCCAGATAATTAAGAAAATACCCTACAGGCTTGCCTAGAGTCCCATCTTATGGAGTCATTTTCTTTTTTGGTTTTTCAAGACAGGGTTTCTCTCTTTAACAGCCCTGGCTGCTCTAGTACTCACTTTGTAGACCAGGCTGGCCTAGAACTCACAGAGATCCACCTCCCTCCTGAGTACTAGGATTAAAGGTATACATATACCACTATACCTGTGTTGGAGGCATTTTCTTAATTGAGGTTCCCTCATCTTGGATGACTTTAACTTGTATCAAATTCACATGAAACTATCCAGCACGGTTTGTTACTCCTACAAGCTTTGTGCCATTACTATACCAGCATATCGTACAAGGAAGTCATCCTTGTAGATCAAAGGGCTTACAGCTGGGTTGGTCTTTACTGTTCTCCTCTGGTAACATGAAGAGAGTACCTTCCAGTACCATGAACACTAGTTATGAGGGGTAAACGCTCTACTTAGGCACCACCTTGAAATCTGTGTGCTAATGAGCTACGCAGGTATTGACTTCAGTTATCACTTCATAGAGAACAACCAATAGCTTTGGAAATATTCTCAGTTATTTGGGGGTATTCATAGGAGTCCTTCAGCCAACAATTCAATTGGATATAACCCATTTCTGGAACTAGAGGTTTCGTTTGGTGACAAGAGATGTGTACTTGGGCTTTTGTTTCCCCCATAATTTGGTGATTTTTTCACATATATACATATTTCAAGATGCTTGGAATTTATTAGGTTTCCATTTGACCCCTAGAATGGCCCTTAGTTTTAGTTGTCCCTCCCCATTTACCTTCCCTCACTTTTCCCTCTCCCTTCCACTTTGATCCCTCCTGTTCCACTCCCTGACTCCATATATCCACATCTATCTATTCTATTTTCCCTTTCTAGGGAGATCCAGCTCCCCATCTCCAATACACATGCATGCACACACTCACATACACCCTTTCTCAATACCTAACCTCTGTGGTTTATATGGATTGTAACCTTAGCCTGTTAATCAAAGGCTTAACAGCTAAAATGCACATATAAGCAAATACATACCATATTTATCTTATTGGGTCTGGGTGACCTCATCAAGGATGATTTTGTTTTCTAGTTCTATTCATTTAGCAACAAATTTCATTTTTTTAACAGCTGAGTAATATTTCATTGTGTTCCCTCTTTTGACAATTCTCTGTTTAGATCTATACCTATTTTTATTTAGATTATTTGGTTTTTTTGATATCTGGTTTCTTGAGGTTTTTTTTTTAAATATATTTTGGATATTAGTCCTCTATTGGATGTAGAGTTGGTAAATAATTTTCTCCACTCTATAGCCTGATGTTTTGTCTGAATGATGATATCCTTTGACTTGCACAAGTTTTTGGTTTCATGAGGCCCCATTTATTGATTACTTATCTTAGTGTTTGTGCTACAGGTGTTCTCTTTAGAATATCTTCTCCTATAGTAGCCAGTTCAAGGATATTCCTCAATTTCTCTTCTAACAAGTTCACAGTATCTAGTTTTACATTAAGGTTTTGATCCATTTGTGCTTGAGTTTTGTGCAAGGTGATAAGTATGGATCTATTTGCATTCTTCTGTATGTAGACAGCCAGTTTGACCAGCACTATTTGTTGAAGATACTGTTTTTTTCCAGTATGTATTTCTAGCCTCTTTATAAAAAGAAAGTGTCTACAGGTGTGTGGACTTATGTCTGGGTCTTCAGTATGACTCCGTTGATCAACATGCCTGTTTTTGTGCCAAGAGTATGCTGTGTTTATTACTATAACTCAGTTGTATAATTGGAGGTTGGGGATGGTGATATTTCTAGCAATGTTTATCATTTAGGATTGTCTTACCTATGCTAGGCTTTTGTGTGGATGTTTGTTTCCATATAAAGATGAAAACTATCCTTTTAAGTTCTGTGAAGAATTGTGTTAAAATTTTAATGGGGATTGCATTGAATCTGTAGATTGCTTTGTAGAACAGCGAATTATATTATATTAATCCTACTAATCCATGAGCATGGGAAATCTTTCTATCTTTTTCAATTTCTTCAGGGACTTGAAGTTTTGATAATACAAGTCTTTCACTTACTTTGGTGACACCCAAAACATTTTCTTTAAGATTATTGTAAAAGATACCTTTTCCTAGATTTCATTCTCGTTTTGTCATTTTTATATAAGAAGGCTATGGACTCTTGTGTATTAACTTTATGTCCTGCTATTTTGTGAAAGTAATTATCAGCTATAGTAGGTTCCTGGTGGAATTTTTGTGGTCATTTATGTATACTATCACCACAAATAAAGGTACTTTGACTTCTACCTTACCTATTTGTATCCCCCTTGATCTCCTTTAGCTAAAGCTATTGAATAGGTATGGAGAGAGTGGACAGCCTTGTCTAGTTCCTGATTTTAGTGGAAATGCTTTGAGTTTCTCTTCATTGATGTTGACCTTTGCCTGCTACAACATTCTAAGGTGAGATGGACAAGACAACCAGCTAGGGCAGAGAACTAATGGAAGATATAATCCAGAGGCACACAGTGGCTAGTCTGAATTATGAGGCCAGAGAAGTGCTTTTGAAGAGTACAAATGGAGATTATTTCTAGAGCATATAAAAATACAGAGTTTGGGCACTAAACTGTAAACAGAATGTGTTGGCTGAGAGAGTGAAGACCCGAGGCCAAGAGGAAGAGGATGGAGGTATATTAGGATAACAAACAATGTACAGCTCATTTTAAGTAGAACAAAACAAAAGAAAACAAGACGCTTTGAGGCTTTTAAGAAGGCAAAGGACATGGTCTGAATTTTTTTTTTCTTCACCTTTTGGTGAGATCCTTCTGGAAAGTGCATATAAGACTATGTATGTGTGAGAGAGGGGAGTTCTGTTTCCAGAGAAGAGT
Source organism: Montemys delectorum (assembly GCA_019843815.1). Taxonomy (NCBI): domain Eukaryota; kingdom Metazoa; phylum Chordata; class Mammalia; order Rodentia; family Muridae; genus Montemys; species Montemys delectorum. The sequence continues at coordinate 5,921 of JADRCD010121070.1, forward strand.
ACTTCTTATTTCCATTGTAGCAATGAGTAAACAGTATAAAACTTAGGCGCTATTATCTGAAGGCAGGTGTGACTAACTCCAAGGATGTCACCACCCATCTACAACTCCAGCCACACAAGGGTTTAGTTTGCAGATCAGGCTTCTTTGTTTACCACATCTCCCTTGAACTCCACTTAAGCAATAGAGTTTTCTACAGGAGGACTCATTTTACATTTAAGAGCAGGACTCAGCCATTTCTAGCCTCAGACACTTCTTGTAAATTATTTCTTTGGCACACAGCCATACTTCTTATGCAGTCCATGGCAGTGGTTCTCAACTTTCCTAATACTGCAACCCTTTTATATATTTCCTCATGTTGTGATGACCTCCAACCATAAAATTATTTTTGTTGATACTTCATAATGTGATTTTGTTACTGAACAGTGTCTCAGTTCCTAAGACCACTGGAAATATGTATTTTCTGATGGTTGTGACTAACAAGGTTGAGCACCACTAGTGCATGGCTACTCATCATAGACAGGCACCATGATGCTCCAGAGAGCCTAAAGTATCTTTGCCCTTTAGAGAAAACATTTGCTAATCTCATGTTAAAGTTATTAAATGTCATACCCAATTAGCTTATTAAAGTGCTTAATACCCTTCAGTATTTGTGTGCACTCTTTTCTCCTCAATTAGACTCAGTTTAAATGAGATAATCTAGTTTCCAAGTTATTATTTTTTTAACAAAAAAAAATTTGTTCTCAATTTTACTGTTCTCATAACAAAAGTCAGTAAATGAAGGCCATGGATTCATGATCTATTTAATGTTTTCAAAGAGGGTCAGAAAGTATTAATTTTCTTCAAATCCACAATTTCCAGTTTTTTCTTTTAAAACATTGGTTATAACCTGCAATTTGGAGAAAATCCTCAAAGGAAATAGAGAACTATGTAATTTTATCGTGATTGATCAACCATTTACACTTTCCCCTGAGATGATCTCTCTTTTCTCTTCATGGATCACTCCAGAACAGTATAAAAGTAAGTTCTAAAAGATATATCACATACACTTAAATATTTCTATTTATTTCTTTAAAACAAGTAATTCCTTTTACATGACACTTGTTTTCCCAAAAACCTGGAAATTTAACAATTATTTCAACATCCATGTCCAAATATGGTCAATCAACCTAGTAATTTTCTTTATATTTCTTTTGTCTCCCTAAATATGATCTCTATCATGAAAACACAAAATTTTTCAGATTAAGTTGATTGTCCTCCAGTCTTAAAGTTTCTCAGCTTATGTTTGCTATAATATGGACATTTTAAACAGGGAAGGCCTCTTTCTTCACTTGCACTGCTTCTTTGTGAGTAGACTGAGTGTGTTTGTCAGTTGCAACATCACAGAATAATTCATCCTCTGTAGATGAATGTGACATTTGTCATTTTGTACAGTGGTGTCCATCAAATTCTTCTAAAGAAAATATCTGTTTCCCATTCCAAATAATAATCTGGAGCTGGCTGAGCAGCGTAGAGATCCCAGCTACTCAGGATGCTAATGTAGAAGGATCACAAGTTCAAAATCTGCCTTAGCTCTACATTGAACTCAAAGCTAATCGGAGCTTAATGAGACCCCAAGTCAAAACAACAACAAAAAACCCTGAAGATATAAGCCCAGTCATGGGAAACTAGTGAGGGGCTCAATCCCAAGTTTCAATCCCAGTATGCCCTCACCTGACTAAGTAATCTAGTAAGGGATACTTTGAAACTGGGATATATTTAAAAGAAAAAAGAATCAATTGGCCAATTACTCTACTTAGCTGGGCAAAGGAAAGATATAAATTTAAACAAGTTAACCACGCTTATAGATGTGGGGCTTTTTCCTGTGCTGTATTTGTTTTTAGTTGCTGCTGTTGTCAAAGCTCTCAGACAAACCTGGGGAAGGTCTAAACTACATATAATATTTACACATAGGTATTACTTATTAATTATAAAAATATTTTAAAGATTCCTGAGAAATGAATATTTTACAGAGAAAAATGACTATGTAGGTTAACACAGGTTAAGGATTAAAAAAGCCAAACCATTCTTACAAAAAAAAAAAAAGCTTTTATAATTGGAAAATTTGAGAAGACTCTACATCACTGCAGGATGCCAGTTGATCAAGGAGAGGTAAGTGGGTCCTGTGGGAATGATGGGTGAGAACTGGCATGAGTCCCTGCAATCACAGAGTGGTGACACTGACAAACCCAAACATTTTTGAAAACTTGAATTTCATTCCATGCTGCATTAAGTTACTCTTATTAAACATAAGTCACTTGAGCAATAAGTAAAAATCATTTGATTACACAAGGGAAGTATGGTCTACATCATTATGGATTTTTTTCAAAAGACTTTAAAGAGCTTCATACATAATTTTACTAGGCTCTTACTATGCAACTGAGAGAAAATAATAAAAAGAAGACAATTCAATTCACAAAGACACCAATATTCCCTTGTTAGACAAAGCTCTTCACAATGAGACATGTGAAGGAGCTCTCTTTTAATTAAGCTCAGGTCTTCAGGAACAGAAACAAATACATGGCCATCAAAACAAGGACAGATTGTTTCTAGCCAAGTCAAGAAATATATAAAACTAATAGCCGGGCGGTGGTGACGCACGCCTTTAATCCCAGCACTTGGGAGGCAGAGGCAGGCAGATTTCTGAGTTTCCCAGCCTGGTCTACAGAATGAGTTCCAGGACAGCCAGGGCTACACAGAGGAACTCTGTCTCAAAAAAAAAAAAAAAAAAAAAAAAAAACTGATAAAGTAACTAAATGTTAAAAATCTATTTTTAAGGCCTGCTAGATGGGTCAGTGAGTAAATGAATCTGCCACCAATCCTACAATCTGAGATTGATCTTCACGACTTACATGGAAGAAGGCAAGACCTACTCCCATAAAAGTGTCTTCCGGCCTCTTTAAATGCCTATGCACATACACAAAATAAATCCACTGGATTATGTACATTAAAATATTTTCAATAACAGCAAGTCTAAGTTGCACTTTAACCTTAAAGCATCACTAAGTGTTTAAGACATCTAAAACATGTTTCCAAGTAATTATATTATGAACAATAATTATGAGGAAACTGAGAGTACCTCCTCCTCAGACTGTCTGATCCCTGTAGATCCCTCCAATAGCACATGACCCCATCTACATATGGCACAAGAGTAGAATAACTTTCTAGAACTGAAGAGAGCCTCTTGAGCCTGCAGCTTCATTATGGTCCACAACATTCTATGTAAAGAAGAGTAGAAATGTTTGAAACAGAATTTTTCTCCAGGTATTAAAATGTTGCATGGAATTGGCTAATCCAAACCAAACCTCAACTACTCAAACCAGAGTATTACTGCTAAGAACTTGCAACAGTGACCAGATGGGAAAATAGACCTCTGAGGCAAGATTGGTTTAAAAAAATGCCCAGTGAGAAGAGAGACCAAAGTCATGTCACTACATGACTTTCCTTCCAGCTGCACTTCTCCATTTGTTTTTGTCCATAAAGTTGAATATGTGTCTAACTCTCAACTAGAAAGGAAATGACCACTATTGTCACTAAGGAAGGTATGCAAGAGTCTGGCTTAAAACACTGTAGATTGGCAATGTTTAATGATTACCAACTTGATAGGATCTAGATTCACTTTCAAGACAAACCTCTGGCCATGTCTGCTAGAGATTTTCTACATTAGGTTAACTGGTATGGGAAGAACCACCTCTAAAAGTGGGTGGCACTGTTCTGTGGACTATATAGCAGTGGGTGGGTCCCAGCTGTGGAAAAAGACAGTTGACTGAGTATAGGCTTTCATTGTCCTCTCCTTCTTGACAATGGACACACTGGGACCAGTAATCTCTTATTTTTGTCACCATACCTTTCCAGCCATGATGGACTATATATCCTCTTAAACTATAAGCCAAAACAAATCTTTCTTAAGTTGCTTCTTGTAAGCTATTTCGTCATAGCAACAAGAAAAGTGACTGGTATAATGCAACAACCCCAGAGTAAATCCTGAAGGAGAAAAGGGCAAGGCTAAGCTCTGGGTTCAGGGCAAATGAGAACTTGATGCTTGTGCTCTGTCTCTGTCTCCAGAGGGTGTGAGAACCAGGGGGTCACAGGAGTCCCCAAAACCCCAGCCAGTCTCAGTACCTTGGACCCAGGGAATAAGAAGCACTGTATAAACATGTAAGGCTAGAAAGGTGGGTGTTCCCCTGAGATACAGTGTGAACCCCACCTAAATTCTGAAAGAGTACATATGATTAAAAACTTTGAGAACAATATGGTAATAAGATAAATGGGTTGCTACAAAACAGATCTTCCTTTTATCTTCATGAGTCTGTGAATGAAATTTACCAGCTGTGATACATTAGAAACCCATTAAAGGGCTTGATTAAGTACCCCACAAAATCTTAATTAAAATGTTCTTGATACAGTTTTCATCCACATGAATTAAAAACTAGATGAGAGGCTGTGAATTGGAAATGAAGAGAAAAAAATAAACGTCATTCATGTGAAGATATTTGACAGGATGATGAGGGTCAGTTTACAGGCATGTCACAACATCTTTCTAATGAGAGACTGTAATATCCCCAGACTTTAACAGGGCCTGCTGATCATATGAGACACACAGACCATGTTATGAGTTCCAATTGTGTGTCAGAAATATAAATGCCTACAAAGACAAAACTCACAGGAAAAGACTTTGATTCTAGGTATGCGCTTTGCTGCAGAAGATAACTCCTTATTTTTAAATGTCAATACTCATGAGTACCAAGAGGTGGCTGAAAGCTAGGAACCAATAGGCTACAATATCAGAGAAATGAAACAATTACTTTAGGGTAGATCCCAAGGTGCCCTTAATATAGGTACCACAGCAAAAAATGAAGCAGCTTAGTTATAACTCAGGAACTACTAAATAAGAATCAAGGAAGCCTCCCACCAACAATACTGATTTCAAGCTTTTGGTAGCATGGACTTTAGTGCTCTGAAAAAAAAAATGTGTTGAGCTCTGCAATTAGTAAAAGAATTTGGGAGCTGAGAGAAAGACACAAGAACCAAGAATTAAAGTCACTGCTCATGAACCACATTCTGCTGTACTCTATGAACAGCTAATCCAAATCTGTAAAGGGTTCTGATCCAGAGAACATCATGGAAGTTGTCTTTGGAGCTGGGGAACAGCAGATTGGTAGAGCCATCTTTCTTTTTGATCTAATAGTTTATAGTTCATTCACTTTAGTGACTTTCCTTCTATTAATAGCCCCCAAAGCATCCAAATATACACCCTAAATGATTTAAGGCCATCTTCATACAGCACTAAATTAGCATATAACTATTGTTAGTATGCCATTTGTTAGAAACTTCTTATATTTATAACATCAAGCAATCGCTTGATTGCTAAATGAAATTTCTTTAGCAGAACTTCACCAAGTCCTGGAAATAATAAATATCTTTGCATGTCACAGTGTGCTTGAGGAAAAGGCACCAGTGTCTCTGTGAGCAAGTTTATTGTTTGGTAACCCTGGATCATTTGTCTCCCATTTCCTGCAAATATCTCTTCCTAAAACAATCACTATGAGTGACTGGTTTGTAAATCTATTCAATCAGACCTCACTCCTCCAATGGGGTTAGAAGATGGACCTCTTGGCTTCTGGTGATTTCTCTACCTTACTACATCCTCTAATAAACATTTAAAGTTTTTCTTTTCATTTAGTTCTGAGAAAGAAGGCACCAAAATAACTAGTAAGGGAAAATACATCTATTTCTGTGGAAACATCAGGAATAACAACCCAGGCTTTGGTGGGAAAATACTGGTTCTATTGGTTACCACCTGTATTAATTTTAAATTAACTTAAAATTAAATACATGTTGTTGTTATTGGTTTTGTTGTTGTTGTTGTATTGTGTTTTAAGGCAGGGTACCAAAACATAATCTAGGCTGGCTTCTAACTCTGGGTACTCCTCCTGCCTCCCAAGTGCTGGGATTACAGCTGTGTACCCCCATACTAGGCTTGAATAAATTTTTAAAGAATATAATTTTATCATCTATAAAATGTGAAAACAATCACATAGTTGCTGAGAGAATACATAAAATACACAAAACAAAACTGTGGTTGATGGTTGCACAGCAAGTATAAGGTGAAGCTACCTTCATCAATATTTTGAGGCAAAGGGATTATTAAGTGTGTAATGCTTAAAAGGCACAAAAGGATTAGGTTGCTGAATGACTCCACCAGGTCTTCATACAATGCATCATAAATTCCTGGAGCAACACTGCCATGGAACATGTGACAGTTGTGGTATACATGTGATCAACAATCACCAAAATAATGTAGATGTTCTGTTCTGACAACAAAAATCTATGAGCCACATGTGAACAGCAAGGAATTTGTTCATCTCTCTACAGGAATAGTGAATGACACCAGACCTAGACTCTGATCTAGAATTTTGAAGTTAAACTCCCCCAATCACTTCACAAACAACCAACCACTAGGATACAGGTTCATTCTATTCATGAGACTCTCCATGTCAAAAAGGTTAAGTAAGATCATTGAAAAGTAAAAGTCAGGAAATAGACAAATATTCTTAAAATAAAGAACATATAATTCTTTCAGAGTTTTGAATTTTATTTGAGACAGAACCTCCATGTATAGCCCAAATTCACATAAAAGCTGAGCAACTGAGGCAGGTAGATCACAAGTGCTGAGAATGAAGATGTGTCATAACACACCGGGTAATACTGTCTTACTCTGAAAATAACTAGTCTCCTGACAAATGATGAGCAAATATCATCATCTGATACCATCTCGGTTAGTATAAGACATTGGCTGCTATTAATAAGAGAATCCTAGTAAATTATTAAATAACACCCATGCTATCAAATGCTTATTTGGTGTTAATCAGTGTGTTGAATAACATGAAGAGTGAATAACAAAAAGATACCAGTGTAGTGTCATACATAAGCTTTCACTGCCCCTCAAGCCCACTATGCCTTGGCTGTTCCCCTCCTCCTCCTCCTCCTCCTCCTCCTCCTCCTCCTCCTCCTCCTCCTCCTCC
>JADRCD010121072.1:0-10141 GCA_019843815.1 Montemys delectorum
TTAGTCATCAGGGAAATGCAAATCAAAACAACCCTGAGATTCCACCTCACACCAATTAGAATGGCTAAGATCAAAAACTCAGAAGACATTAGATGCTGGTGAGGATGTAGAGAAAGAGGAACACTCCTTCATTGCTGGTGGGATTGCAAGCTAATACAACCACTCTGAATTCAGTTTGGAGGTTCCTCAGGAAATTGGATGTAGTACTACTTGAGGACCCAGCTATACCACTCCTGGGCATATACCCAGAAGGTGCTCCAACATGTAATAAGGTCATATGTTCTACTACGTTCATAGCAGCCTTATTTATAATAGCCAGAAGCTAGAAAGAACCCAGATGTCCCTTAACAGAGGAGTGCATACAGAAAATGTGGTACATTTACACAATGAAGTACTACTCAGCTGTTAATAACAATGAATTTATGAAATTCTTAGGCAAATGGATGGAACTAGAAAATATCATCCTGTACTCAGTTCAATGGACGGCTGTGAGCCTCTACTTCTATATTAGTCGGATACTGTCAAAGCCTCTCAAGAGACAGCTATATCAGGCTGGCTTGTCCTTTCTTCAGTCTCTGCTCCATAGTAAGTTTCTGCAATTCCTTCTATGGATATTTTGTTCCCCCTTTTAAGAAGGAATGAAGTATCCACATTTTGGTCTTCCTTGTTCTTGAGTTTCTTGTGGTTTGTGGATTATACTTTGTGTATTCCGATCTTCTGAGCAGGGGGAGGGGGAGGAGGGAGGGAACAGGGATTTGTTCTTGTTGTTTTTTGTTTTGTTTTGTTTTTTGAGAGGGGGGTTAGAGGGGAAACTGGAAAGGAGATATCGTATGACATGTAAATAAAGAAAATATCTAATAAAAAAAAGAAAATATCATCCTGAGTGAGGTAACCCAATCACAAAAGAACACAGATGGTATGCACTCACTGATAAGTGGATATTAGCCCAGAAGCTCGGAATACCCAAGATGCAATCCACAAGTCACATGAAATTCAAGAAGAAGGAAGACCAAAGTGTGGATATCTCAATCCTTCTTAGAAGAGGGAACAAAATATGCAGGGAAGGAATTACAGAGACCAAGGGTGGATCAGAGACTGAAGAAATGACAATCCAGAGTCTGTCTGACCTGGGAATCCATCCTATATACAGTCACCAAACCCAGATATTATTGTGAATGCCAAGAAGTGCTTGCTGACAGGAGACTGATACAGCTGTTTCCTGAGAGGCTCTGCCAGTACCGGACAAATAAAGAAGTGGATGTTCACAGCCATCCACTGGACTAAGCACAGGGTCCCCAATAAATGACCCAAGGACCCAAGGAATTGAAGAGGTTTGCACCCTCTTAGGAAGAACAACAATACGAACTAACCAGTACCCCCAGAGCTCCCAGGGACTAAACCACTAACCAAAGACTACACGTGGTTGGAATCATAGCTCCAGCTGCATATGTAGCAGATGATGGTCTAGTTGGTCATCAATGGAAGGAGTGGCCCTTGGTCCTGTGAAGGCTCTATGCCCCAGTGTAGGGGAATGCCAGGGCCAAGAAGCAGGAGATGGTGGGTTGGTGAGCAGGGGGAGGGGGTAAGGAATAGGGGGTATTTTGGAGGGGAAAACAGGAAAGGGGAGAACATTTGAAATGTAAATAAAGAATATATCTAATTAAAAAAATAAGTTAGTAGGACATAGCAGTTTAAAATTCAGTCACAGGCTTAAGATTTTTATTTCTTGTTGGTTGTCTTCTGAATATAAACTTAAAGATGCGTCTCGTCATTATAAAAACATTTCTGTTCAATTTGTATATCTATAGGTATAAACCTATAGCATTTACTAGTTTTCAAAGGCATGAGTCTACTCCATTTTCCAAATAGACACATGCTAACTACATTTTTTGAAATATGAGTTTCAATATAATGGTAAATACTAATGTACATCCTTTCATACATTCCATAAGTTTTAGGGAATCAAGAGTCCTAAGACCCACCCAACACAGATAAAATGGACTCCAGACACTTACAGCTGCTCATTCTTAAAAATGGAATTTTGTCTTTGGTCTTGGAATTTCTTACCTTCCCCAATTGCTAGAAAAATTTAATTTCTGTTCCTAGTCTGTATTTGTCTCAGCAGATTCTCACCTGGCTGACAGATTCCATCAAAGGATCACCCATAGAGCTACTAAACTCTAGACTTGCTGAAAGCTGATGTTTAACCAGTCTAGTCAATGTGATTGCTTTTTATCGTTCATATGTATCAGCCAATTAGATGCTTTTGATAATGCCCCATTGCCCAGCCTTTGACTAGCGTTTCAGCCTTCCTGGGCCTCCTTAAAAACATCCTAATGTCAGCAGAACGCAGGTACAGAAGAATGATATGACATCCACTGTCCCACTCTACAGGCTGAAATACTAAGTCAAAAAGGAATATCCCTGGGTATACTCTGAAAGCAGCCCCGTGTCTCTTGTCAGGTTTTGTAAAGACTTGTGTATCCTTACTTCATGTGTTGATGATTGGGCAAATGTATGCTGCTCTGTCTGGAGAATTGTTTAATTCTTGTGACAATTGTCCTGTTAGTAATTGTATAGGACCAGATTCAATGTAATCTGCTATTTGCAATATTATTTGATTAATTGTGTATCTTACATTGTACAAGGAATTTCTGTTATGGTACCTCATCAACCTTCATTTGTTATGCTTCCAGTTAATGTTTCAGAATCCTGGTATTTTGAAAAAGGCTTACAAACACTGGAGAAATTAGATCATGCTTTGGCAGGGAATAAACTTATGATTGGGCTGATCATTGCCAGTATTGTTACTCTCATAATTGGAAGTGCTACTAAATGTAACCCGTGCCCTGAGTATACAAGAGGATTTGGATAAATGGCTAGAACAAAGAATTGACATATTATACGATGTAGTGCAGAGCATGAGAAATGAGGTACAAGGAATGAAAGTCAGAAGTCATTTTGAATGTCTGGCTTGATATCTATGAATCTGTATATCTCCAAAAATGTACAATGAGAGCATATTTTGACCAGAGTAAGCTAGCACATACAAGGTATATGGCATAACCTTAACACTCCTTTAGATTTATTGGCCCTGTATAAGGATGTTGTAAATTTAATAAATGCAAAGCTTGAGTGTTTTGATGTGCTAGCATTGCAAATGATATTCTGAAAAAGTTACAGGCTATTTTTTTTTCTTCATTGAAACTTATTTACATCTATCTCTCTTATTGGGTGTAGCAAACGGGGCTCCATAATCACTTTTATGGCATGTCTATTTCCTGTTCTTTTGAAAGGAATCATCAGAAGTTTTACAGATGTCAAAGCAGAGTTACATAAATTCACGTTCCAGCATCTTTCCTTCCTAGTAGAAGTTGGTAGTCGGTGACAGGTATGAGCACCTTGAAAATCTTCTTTACCTAAGATAGGCCACAAATACAAGATTATTTCTGTGCCAATGATGGTTAAGAGCTATGATTTCAGATGGCAGTCTAAGAGACTGCTCCATGAGTGAAAATGTGTGCAGCTCTTATAGATAGAAATGGGGTACAGGTGGCATGTATATCCAGAGTTAACTTTGGCTGACTCCTTGTTTGTGATTTGAAGTGAGCACCATCCCACTCTATTGCAGGCTATTCTCTGCCCTGGGGGTCTCACTGCCTCCATGGCTAGCCAGAGGTGGCAGTCTTCCCAGTTCTGTTTCACCTGCCTCAGAGCCACTAGTACCTTCCCAGCCATCCAGCCCCTGCAGCTAGCTGTCACAAATCCTCTTAACCCAGTAAATCAAAACTTTAGAAGCTTATAATTATCAGTCAGTTTTATATATCAATAAATTCTCAATTCACACAGTACCCACACAATAATTTCAGAGCCAATTGATAGAGATACAAGCTACCCACCAAGATTAGACAAGTTATCCCAACTATTCTTTCCCTTTATGATATATAAAGCCACATGGATAAGCTTCCTTCTCTTCTCCATTCATCTTCTCTCATCCTCCTCCTTCTCCTCTCTTGTCCCTGTCTCTGAAACGCTTAGCTCCACCTTCCTTTTCCTTGTCCAATCACAGGCTTCTTGTTGTATTAATATTTAAATTAAGTGGCGGAAAATTCTGCTACAATGACTAATCATGAATGAGTCTGCAGATATCTCTTTGTTTTTCATTAACACATGCATTATATCCTGCCGAGTTCTTCTTACGCACATATGTAAGCATTTGTGGTTAATGTTTACCTTCCTGGAATTGGTCATGCTTTGTATTGCTAGCCTTTAGAAGACACTGGAGAATATGTTCAGCATGCTGTATTTACTGTTAGCCCTTCCAACTTCTAATCTCTCTGATGCTTCTTTCCTATCCTCACTCCCCCAGTTGTGGTTTTCCTGTGACTGACAGGCAGGCTCTGGCAATGTGTAATCCCAGATATTTAAAACAAAACAAAACAACCTTAGGCAGAAAAACCACAAATGTGAGCCACCACTGGATGACAAAGAAAGACACTCTGTTTGAAAACAGAAAAATGCCCATGGAGGTATTTATTGCCTTCTATTATTCTGGGGTGTATTTGTGAGCTTGGTGGGTGGTTGTGTTTTCATTCTTTCTTGTATAGTTCCTACTGTTTGTATTGAACGTAAATGAAATGACTATCTGTATATTGTTTGTCTTAAATAAGACAAGAGACAAATAAGAAAGAGATACCTGTTAAAGAACTAGAAGCATGCAGAACATCAAGTAGATAGGACCAGGAAAGAAAACTTCCATGACACATAATAATCAAAGTCTAAATGTACAGAGAAATAAAAACACTGAAAGCTAGGAAGGAATTAGACCAAGTCACATGTAAAGGCTGACACATTAGGCTAACACCTGCCTTTTTAATGACTATTTGAAAATAGAGATGAGCCTGGATGAATGTACTCCAAGTTGTCTAAGATACTAATGTAGACTACAATACCTAGCAAAAGTTTCATTCATATCAACAAAAGAAGAGCAACATTACACAATAAAATCAACATTAACCCATTTCTTTTCACCAATCCAGGTCTACACAAGGGAAATATAGATCTTAAGGTATATACTCAAGAGCACAGAAATGGTAAATAACCCTGCAGTCATTCATCAAAAAAGTAAAAAACAGTATACGGTAACAACAAAATAACAGAGATCCATAAAATGCTGCTCATTAGTAACTCTAAGCATTAACAGTCACTTCCACCAATAAAAAGTCACAATTTGCATAAGAAAACAGGATCCATCTTTCACCTGCACTCAAAAAACACTCTTGTTTTGGATGTACTTGCATACACTTGTTTAGTTGCAGTTGTCTCTATTTTTGTTTTGTGTGTAGGGTTTAGGCTTCGTTCAGTTTTTCATGTTCATTGGTGGTGTCCTTATCCAGCTGATGTTTTGTCAGTCACGTTGGTAAGGCTTTATGGGTGAGGCTCAGGGCACAGAGCAGAGGCTGGGGAGGAAATAGGGGCAAGTCAAAGCTCAAGTCTCTTCGGTGAGATTGTTTCTTCTAGTAATATCAGAAGTGTTATAAATTTTATCAAGCTGAAAATGATAGAATCAAAATGGTAATATAAGATGGTTATATTTTTACTGTACTAATCTTCCTGATTAATGAGCATAGGAGAATCTTTCCAGTTTGTGATTAATTTATCTTTTTAATCAAACAAATCTTTCTCTTCTGAGTTATAGCTACTCCAAGATATTTACACTATTTGAAGCTATTTTGAATGTTGCTGATCTCCTCAGTATGTTTGTGATTTTTATCCAGAAGGACTACACATTTTGTATGTTAATGTTGTATACTACTGATTATTGAGAGAATTCACCAGCAGTATGATTGCTTGTGGAATTTTAAGCTCACTTATGTTTGCTATCATATTATCTTCAAATAAAGATACATTGACTTCTTCATTTCCAACTTGTTTCTTGTTGATCTCCTTCAATTGTAATATTAGTCTTGCTAGACTACAAATCCTGTATGAAACAAGAATCTCTTGAGTATGATCAAAGATGGTCAAAGGCAGCCATTGGTACCACAGTAGTTCACAGGAAACTAGGTGATGGCAGCAGATACGGAGTGATAGAATGATTATCAGCCTTGTAGAAATAAGGCAGTTTCTGGGGAAAAAAAAAACCTTCACTTACCTGAGTATGGTATTCCATTTAATAGGTATACATTTTTTTATTACTAGAAATTTTAACTTATGGCATTTCAAACTATAGTTTATTAAGGCTAATTCAAGACATGGACAATACAAAACCAATGTAGCTAAAAAGGAAGCAATTATTATTTTGTACTTCATTAATTTTATATTATACTCGGAAAATAAATTTCACTCGTCAGAGATGGAGTGGAAATGTGTGACTTAGACAAGTCAAAGGGCCTACATGACACAATCCTAAAGTAAAAATAAGAAGTCATAAAATGTTAAACTTTAGAGGGTACTTCAGAATAACATTTTTTCCTGAGTAACCAAATCAAAGACTCAGAACTGTGGTAAATTCTGTGGTAAAGAAAATACACTTAAGTTAATCAATGAGCTGTTAGTTCTTGTTGACATGTGAGCGCCACTTATTGCCCCAATTCTGATATTTTGCTCTGCTGGTTATTGTCAGAGGTGTTGCAGATTGGTACAACTATTAATTACATCCTTAAAATATCACCTGACTACTGGTTTATGTTCCTTAGAGACTCAACGTCAAGATAGAAGTTTCTAAGTCATATCCACCAAGAATCACTTGAATTCTGAGACATCCCTGCGAGATTTATTTAGCAACAGGCACACAACCCCTCAACCTGAGAGAAAACCAAGGGCTACAACAAACATTTGGATTTTTGGGGAGAGTCATTTGAAACACTTTGAAAGCTTTTTTTTTTTTTTCCCTCAACAGGATTGAAATCATGTCTAGTAGTAGAAATCTTGTCAGATTCATAAGGCTAGTGAGGTCATGGTCCTTAAAATTTATCACACCAATTTACTAGATCACCCCAATTCCTTATAGCATTCTAAATATTATTCGTCTACACACAAATACGTATGTAGCAGAGGGTGGCCTTATCTGGCATCAGTGGGAGGGCAGGCCCTGGGTCCTGTGGAGGCTTGATGCCACAGCTTACTGGGATGGCTAAATCAGTGAGGCTGGAGTGGGTGGATGGGTTGGGGAGCACCTCTTAGAGGCAAAGAGGAGGGGATGGGATGAGGGATTTATGGAGGGGAGACAGGGAAGGGGCAACATCCAAGAAGCCTCCTTTTATAGAAAATGGAGACCATCACAGAAAACCAAAACTGGATACCATGGAGAGAGCAGTGGATTGTGGAAAACGTAGCACCAATGGAGACATATACATCATAGCTCCACTGTCTACAGCTCTGGGAACATTGCAGAAGAGGGATTGCAAAGGCCCTAAGAGCCAACATACTTGAAAATCTGTTTTGAAGTCACCTCTCATAGGTGCAAAACCACAATGATGGCAATATCCATGTAGTGTGTCAAAAAATTATAGGCAACTAAAGATGGCTGGCTGAAGTATTAGCTTTTTTCCAGAGATAACCCTCTAGTGATTGCCCAATAGGGAGTATTCAACTTGAAAATCAAATAAACAAAAGCAACAAAGTGGGCTCAAATTGTATTCATATTTTTATAGGTACAAATATCTGCAAATTAACACACATATATATTATTAGCCCAGAAGACTGGAATACAGGAAGAACGACCCACAAACCACAAGAAACTTAAGAAGAAGGAAGACCAAAAGGTGGACATTTCATTCCTTCTTAAAAAAGGGAACCAAATACCCACGGGAAGAGTGGCAGAGATTAACTATGGAGCAGAGACTGAAGGAAGGACAAGCATATAGCTATCTCCTGAGAGATTCTGACAATACCTGACTAATACAGATGTAGAGGCTCACAGCCATTCATTGAACTGAGTACACGGTCCCCAATGAAGGAGTTAGAGAAAGGATCTATGGAGCTGAAGGGTTTGCAGCCCCTTAGGACAAACAACAATATGAACTAACTAGTACCCTCAGAGCTCCCAGAGACCCAACCACCAACCAAGGACTATTCATAGTGGGACTGAATGTTCTGGCAGCATGTGTATAGTAGAGGATTGCAAATTTGATCATCAATAGGAGGAGAGGCCCTTGGTCCTGTGAAGGTTTTGTGCCCCAGTATAGGGGAATGCTAGGGCCAATAAGTGGGAGATGGTAGGGTGGCAGACATGGGGAGGGGGGAGGCAACAGGGGTTTGTTCTTGTTGTTTTTGTTTGGTTTTTTGTTTGTTTGTTTGTTTGTTTTTTGGAGGGGAAACTGGGAAAGGAGAAATTTACATGTAAATAAAGAAAATATCTAATAAAAAAAGGAAAAAAAAAACCAATACTGACACAATGAGTTTGAGAGTGTGGTGCATATGATGGAGTAAAGGGGTGCTATAATTCAATTTTCAATAAAAATTAAAAAAATAGTAATAAAAGAAAATGTTTAGAACTTATATTAATAGATATTGAAGAAGGTCCAAGGAATAATTACAGTGGAAATTATTAATTTCTTTACTGGAGGTTTTCTCAAAAATTTACATATCTCAAATTTGTATGACAGACCCTTTCTAGAAAGACAACCATGAATAAAGAATGCTTGATGTTGAGATAAATGTCTCAGTTTATGAAGAGAGATACAACAAATATGCTGTATATCTATGTGTTCTTGTGAGTGTATGTGATGTATGTGTGAATATGATAGGTGTGAATGTCTTTGGTGTGTGTGTGTGTTTGTGTGCATTTGTGCATGCCAAAGGGCCTCTGTTAACTCCTAATTCCAACTCCCATGTGCAGGTAGAAGCTCCTGGTTTAGAGATGGTTGTCTTATAATACCCAGTTTTATGTGTTTTTTTTAAATGTAAGTTTTGATGACCCAAACTCATGTCACAAAGCCTGTATCTCAATTGCTTTAGACACTGAATTACCCTTTTGGGACATTTTATATATTCTTAAACCTAGGATCCTCCTTAAGTTTTATCATTTGTGATGATTAATTTTGATTGTAAATAAAATTTTATCTAGAACTATCCATGACACAGGATTCTAGGCACAACTTTGAGGGATTATTTAATATCATTTATTTTTGCCCATGCTTCTGAGAAATTATTTGGATTGGGTAATTGAGGTGGGAAAAGTAACACTGAAACTGGACTCTACTATTTCTTATGGATGACTCCTAGAACGTACAAAGAGGAGAAAGTTCACTGAGTAGGAACATTCATTGTCCTGTGCTTCTTAACTAGGTGAATGACTTCACTACCTTTAACCTTCACACATGATACTTCCCTCGATGCCCTGATCCCTCAAGTATTAAGCCATTTTTCCCTAATGTAAATAATATTCCAGAGTATGCTTTAAAGAGTAGGAAAAGAAACTTTTAAAAAGTATTGCTACAATGCACAGGAGCGGGTATATATAGTACACCTAATTAGTTGATTCTTACCTATTAGGACTGTTTTGTGGCAAGAATCTGGAAGAATTGGGTCAGATACATCCTCAAATTTCATTTATTAAGTAAAACTTAGAATACCATTTTGATATTGGTTTAGACGAAAAGGATAATGAAGTGATCCAAGTGGATCTGAAACATGAATACAGGTCCCTCAGCAACTAATTTAGAGGAGAAGACTAAAATATGCCTTTTTCCAAAGATTGGAGAATCATGAAGAAGGCACATTGAAGTCTAAGCAATATAATATAGTTTAATAAAATACATTACAATTATAAAGAATGTACAATATATAACATAAAATAAGCATAATGAATGAAAACTATTTGTAACCAATAATATGGTAAACTATAAAAACAGAAGGAGTGTCTTATAATAATATATTCTTCCATGGGAAGTGAAAGAGTAACATTGAAATAGAATGAGCAGAGATCTTCTTGAATCATCCTGTACCACTTGATTCCATTGTTAAACATTAAATATATGGAAGCTGCTTTGTTGTGCACTGCTAAATGAATCATAACATGTCACTGCTAGACAAATGTTCTCATATGGTAGATTCACCTCACTTCAGATAAGATTAGTTTTTCTGTATATTTTTTTAACTCTACAAAAAGAATTATTTGTGTTAACAATATACCTGA
>JADRCD010121073.1:0-13189 GCA_019843815.1 Montemys delectorum
TATACCTATTATCCTTAGGTTTGGTCTTCTCATTGCATCCTGAATTTGCTGGATGTTCTGGGTTAGGAGCTTTTTGCTTTTTGCATTTTCTTTGACTGTTATGTCAATGTTTTCTATGGTGTCTTCTGCCCCTGAGATTCTCTCTTCTATCTCTTGTATTCTTTTGGCAATGCTTGAATCTATGACTCCTGATTTCTTTCCTAGTTTTTCTATCTCCAGGGTTGTCTCTCTTTCTGATTTCTTTATGGTTTCTATTTCCATTTTTAGATTCTGGATGGTTTTGCTCATTTCCTTCACCTGTATGATTGTGTTTTCCCGTAGTTCTTTAAGGGATTTTTGTGTTTCCTCTTTAAGGGCTTCTAGCTCTTTACCTGTGTTCTCCTGTATTTCTTTGAGGGACTTATTTATGTCTTTCTTAAAGTCCTGTATCATCATCATGATAAGTGATTTTATATCTGAATCTTGCTTTACTGGTGTGATGGTATGTCCAGGACTTGCTATGGTGGGAGTATTGGGTTCTGATGATGCCAAGTAACCTTGGTTTATGTTGTTTATTTTCTTACACTTGCCCCCACCATCTGGTTATCTCTAGTACTACCTGCCCTTGCTAAATCTGACTGGAGCCTGTCCTTCCTGTGATCCTGGTTGTGTCAGAACTCCTCAGAGTCAAGCTGTCTCTGTGATCCTGTGATTCTGGTATCCTGGGATCCTAGGCTTGTTAGAGCACCTGGGAGTGGAGCTTTCTCTGTGTGTTGTGGGACTGGCTGCGGAGCTTGCACCCAAGGTCTCCTCAGGACACCAGCCCAGAGAGACTGGAAGGAACCAGAGCCACTGGGCTTAATTTTTTTTTTTTTCCGAGACAGGGTTTCTCTGTACAGCTCTGGCTGTCCTGGAACTCACTCTGTAGACCAGGCTGGTCTTGAACTCAGAAATCCGCCTGCCTCTGCTTCCCAAGTGCTGGGATTAAAGGCATGCGCCACCACCTGGCTTGTTTTGCATTTTTTAAAACTTTTTTATTGACCCTTTGTAAGTTTCACATCCTGTACTCCAATCCCACTCATCTCCCTGTCCCCTTATATCTGCCCTCCTCCTTTGCAACCTCTTTCTCCTCCAAAAATAAAAAACACAAAAACTAAAAAACAAAACAACAAAGCATTAAAAAACAATCTTGTCATGGAAGCTGTAGTGTGTCATGGTATATCTCAGTGTCTTAGTTAGGGTTTTACTGCTGTGAACAGAGACCATGACCAAGGCACCCCTTATAAGGACAACATTTAATTGAGGCTGCCTTACATGTTTAGAGGTTCAGTCCATTATCATCAAGGCTGGAAAATGGCAGCATCCAGGCAGGCATGGTGCAGGAGGAGCTGAGAGTTCTACATCTTCATCTGAAGGCTGCTAGGAGATTACTGGCTTCCAGGCAGCTAGATTGAGGGCATTCAAGCCCACTCCCCCCCCTCAGTGATACACATACACAGGGCCACACCTCTTAATAGTGCCATTCCCTGGGCAAACCATATACACACCATCACACACAGTATATTCCTCTGTCTGCTCATCTTCACTTGCAAATGTTTATTGCAATGAGTCATTGGTCTGGTTCAAAGTCTCTGGCTTCTGTGACACCGTTCATGTTGTATCCTCACTGGGACTCTTCCCACCTAACCTATCCTGTTGTCGCTAATAGAGATCTTGCAGCTTCGGATCAGCAGAACTGGCCCTTTCATGAACTCAAATAGTTCAAAGATAATGTAGATTTGGGGACGGGCCAACTCAAAGCCCTGTTTCTGGGCATGGCTAAATAGCTGAACTGGTCAGCCTGACATCTCCCCTACATCCACACCACCAGGGCAACCAGGGCAAGCTCACCAGCCCTGTTCCAGCTAGGCCACCCAATGCTGTGGCAGGAGACAGGGTCAGCTCTCCTGTTGTCATTCTCTAGGGCCAGCTTGCATGTACCCACACCTCTAAAGCCAGCTACCGAGTCCATGCACTGAGCCTACTTTCCAAGTGCTATAGCCAGTGAGGAGCTGGACCAGATCTCATACTCTCACACACTCAGAGCCAGCTCACCCAACTACCTTAGGTAGTGAGGAGTGAGCATCACCCGTGTCCACTCTACCTGATGGTGGACAGTGGCAAGAGCAGATCTTCCACACTCACAACCTCAGCCTACTCCCCCAAATGCTACTGCTGTTGAAAGGAGGTGGGGCCAGCTCTCCAGAGTGCTATAGCAATGAGGGGTAGCATCAGTTCTGTGTAGCCTTTGGATATCTATATGGTCCCAGGAGGCTGTCCAGACCAGGGAGATCTCCATGGTCTCTAGCCACAGACATCAACACCGACCCCTATTGCAGCATGGCCACAGACCCAGGGATGGCCCTCAGTGGCAACATGAACTGCAACTTCACCATGTCCTCGGGTGGCAGGGCTGGTTACTCCTTCCCACCCTCTCATCTCCAGTCCTACCTCTCTTCATAACGCTTAAACTGCTCTGCTTCTCTTTCTTTACTATATCCACCACATACTGGCACATTGTAGTGGCTTCCACTCCAGGCTAGCCCCGTGTCTGGCCAGCCTCTGGGTGACATCTGCCTCTACTGCATGGCATAGCAGCAAGTAGGACTCTAGGTGTCTAAGCCTGCCCATGTGACATGGCAGTGGGTGGGTCTCTGGATGTCTTCCTCCTCCTGAGCTGAATTTCGCTGCACTGCAATGGTAGCATACAGGCCTCTGTGTGTTGTCTACAGCCTACCCGTGCCATGCAGTAGAGGGCAGGTCTCTTGGGCATAATCTCCCCACAAGCACTGCATGGCATGGCTGGAAAATATTTTTTAAGTCATTCCCTCATGTCCATAATGTAAATGTAAAAAAGTCTGAAACTTGAATCCAGATGAGTTGAAACCTTGGACACAACAGCTAGCCTAGTGCCGAGACCTTCCGCTCATCGTCTTTGTATGTAAGACTATAGGCTAAATCCTTTAGCCTCCCTGGCCGTCCTGCTATGCAGCTAGTACACTGCGATAGAAGTGAAGGCACATCTTAACTTTTGTGACCAGTGTGGGATCCAGATAGTAGTCCTCACACTGCAATAGCCTTACATGATTTCAAAGATTGTTCTCTGCTGTGACTACTTTACATAAAACTGGCAAGTCTGTCTTCATTGCTGTTCCTGAGTACAGTCTGTTTCCCTTTTAGCACTGCCTCTCACTCCCTTTGCCTCCGTAACCCAGGAGCTCTTGGGCTGGCCCAGACCGACCTCTGTTTAGTAACCAATGCAGGCGCCAGCTCTTACATGTTTTCTTTCTCTTGCTCTCTACCACTGTCCATTTCTATAACTATTGTATATGTGACAGTTTAACTGCTAATGTACGGTAAAGTCCTCAGTCCTCACTACACAGGAGTGAGTGGCCACAGCCTCAGCTGAAACAGCAGCCCCCGCTGCCAGATCCTGCACAGCCAGCCTCGCATCACTCTTCTTTACTCTGTGCTTTTCCTCAGTCTTCGGGAGCTAGTATTCCCTTACATGGTGTACCCAGTTAGCATTTTAAGAAAGCTACACAAATCCTATGTTTTGTTTTGTTTTGTTTTGTTGCAGAAATCTGGTCATTGTGCATGCTATTTTCCACAGTCTTGCTAATCTTTAAGAAATTCTTTATCTTAGGTCAAAAAGAGCAATTTCACCCATATCTCAAACTTTTATAGCAGTGGTTCTCCACCTGTGGGTCAACTCCTTGGGGAGCTGAACAATCTTTTCACAGTAATCACCTATAATCTATTTACATTATGATACATAGCAGTAGGAAATTTATGGTTGGGGGACACCACATGTGACAAACAGCATCTACCTTAAGCAAGCTTAATAAGTAATTTAGGACTGCTTTGTCTATAAAACAACTATCCACTGGATTTAGTTTTTTTTCTCTCTCTCTGTTAGGATAGAATAAGTAAAGATATTTCCAAGGAAGAGGATCCTTTCTTTATTACAAAAGGTAATAGTGATCTAGCTAATGAGTATTGGAAACTGGCATTCATGAATGTAGATCCCAAATCCTGAAATGTAGGCCTGTGGGTATCTCCAAATGCCATTGCTGTTGACTTCAAGAGAAAGACCATGGGCCCCAGCATAAATCTAGGGAGGTTGTGGGGAGGACTTGAAGATGAAATGCACATTCCTGCCCACAGCAGAGGATCAGACAGTCAGTGCAGATGGGTTGGATCATTTTGTCCTTTTCCTACATGCAGCTTGAAGTCTCAGTTTGCAGACTGAAGTCCCAGTTATAGGAGAGCATTAGATGACCAATGCTTTGCGCAGTCTATGCATTGTTCACTGTGGGCCTGAAATACACCATCCACTTCTTGTTCTGATTTTCCTTTTTCTCCCCAAACTTTGTATAAACTTTATCCTTATAAGAACAGTTTTTAGACTCTTGGTACTATGGAATTTTCCTGTTGGTTACTTTTATTGCAGAATCTTGAGCTATATTTGATGTATTCCCTTTTCTGCTTAGATTGGCTGCCCATAGGTGAAGATTAATAGATGCCACTCATCAAACAACGTCTGATAATCCCAAGCATGTCTTTACAGAATAGCTCATCCTGGCCTGGGTTAATCACAGCCTGTTCTTTCACTAGCCATGTGATTTATCCTTTGACATATTCTTTAACTTTTAGCCTTGCCTGCCCTCTGACACACACATAGTAGTTTTAGAGACTAGATGAGATACACAATGTAAATGCTAACCATAGCATAGGGTTGGTACTTCAAAGTATGTCAGCGGGCTGGAGACATGGCTGAGTGGTTAAGAGCACTGGCTGTTCTTCCAGAGGTCCAGAGTTCAAATCCCACCAACACACATGGTGGCTTATAACCATCTGCTATGAGATCTGGTGACTTCTTCTGGTGTGTCTGAAGACAGGAACAGTGGACTTATATATATAATAAATAAAGCTTAAAACAAAAACAAAAAACAAAAAAACAAAGTATGACAGCTGACTCCTGATAGCTTCCATCTGTGAACTGTCAGGACACGTAGGAAAGGATAGCTACTCCCTAATGTTTCTGTGTATTTTAATTATCCTTGCCATCATGCTATGACACTGTGGCATTAATATGAGATACAGGCTAATAAAAATGTAAAGATCAGTATATCAGTATTTAGGTTGAGAACTAGTGGTTGGCTAATACAGGAGAAAAAAAATAAGTGCTGTGGCTTCAAGCAGGGAAGTTGCATCAGGATGGGTGAGTGTCTAATACCTGTGCTTCCTTATGTGCACCTTCTTGCATAATTTGCACTGCTAGGATGAGGCCGCGCCTGCCACCGCCTCCGCAACACACAGACATAAACACCCAGATCTCTGAGACAGAATCCCTCACCATCTCTGGACCACGTGAAGATGATTACTTGAATCCTGCCCATTTTTCCCAGGCACTTCCCCATCCTTACTTTCTACGTGAAGCCTGTTTTGAAAACCCACCTTGGAATTCCCATAAGCTATAAGATCATGATGGCCCTAGTGGCCCTGAGTTGCTTTCTTTCACTGGTTTGTTATTTTTAGGTGACTGACTCTTCTTCCTTCAGGACAAAGGCTTCCTGTAGAGACACAGCTACCATAGTGCCTGAGATATAGTAGGTACCTATTTATAGCATTTCTGTTAGGATCTATCTGCCTAAGTACACAGAGTGGGGAGGATGGATGGGATGGAGAGATGAGGCAGGGAAGTCAAAGACTCTATGTATAAAATATAGAGCTTGGGATACCCATTTTCAAAAACCCAACATGAGGTAGACTAAGCAAACCTTGAAGAGGAGCTTTCTTTCCCAGCTTTACTTTTCTTCCATGATCACAGGTTAAGCTCTGGCCTCAAGCAAACCTGTACATCTCTGACACTTGATAGCCATATGGCCTTGAACGACACAGTCTCTTTAGCTTCAACTAGTATATTAATTGGAGCCTACACAATAGGATTATTACTTCCAACCATGTCCTTACAAAATCTGGACCTATCCCAAACATTACAAAATAAACTTGGAAGGCAGGAAATGTTACCCAAATGGTCTGTGCTATTCTGTCTGTACATCTCACTCAAATATGTTGGATACATATAGGATAAATCCCTAAGTCTAACTCTTGAACCCAGTACACAGGACGCATACCACAGTCCCTGACTATGGCAGAGGCCCGTGGTTGTGTCCACAGGTACTTCCCTCATACCTGCCAGCTGACTTTTGGCATTTGGTGCAGATACTCAGATGCCATTCCTATAAGCTTGACGTTACAACCGCCTGTCTCAAAGTTCTGCCCTCCAGCCCTGCCTTGTAACGCCTTCTTCCCTCTGAAGTCTCAAGAACCCAGGTTCCACTTTCCCTTGTGGTGTTTCTTGTACTTGTATTTATTTTATTTTAACTTTGAGACAGATTCTCACTAAGTAATTTGGCCTGGACTTGAACTCACTGTATAGCATAAGTAAATCTTGAATTTTAAATCCTCCTGCCTTGCTCTCTCAAGTAGCCAGGACCACATGCATGCCTGTACAAATAGATCCAGCTGGTCGCTGAAATTCATCACCATCTTTTTCTGTGCTTATCCTACATGAGATCTTAGTTATTCTTTTTTTAATTAGATTTATTAATTTTATTTTGTCTTTTGACTGCATGTATATATATGGGTATCACATACATGCGCGATGTCACACAAGGTCAGAAGAGGACATCAGATCCCTTGGAGCTGCAACTACAGATGGTTTGTGAGCCACTATTTGGGTGCTGGAAACTGAACCCAGACCCTCTGTAAAAGCAAGAAGTGCTCCTAACCATTGAGCCACCTCTCCAGTCCCTATTGTTTGTTTCTAAATTCATAGATTTCCTTCAAGCTAATTAAAGAAAACAGGCTTAGCACTTATGCATTTTAAAGTATCATTTGTTGTGAAATTTGGTGTGTATTACAAAAAAATGACATGTCAAATAAAAGTGCAGTGTAAGGCTGGAGAGGTGGCTCAGCTGGTAAAGCCCCCTGTGTAAGCAACGACGACGTCCTGAGTTTGGATCTCCAGCTTTCACATAAAAAAAAAAAAAAAAAACAGATGCAGCACCTGTAACCACAGTGCTGGAATACAGCCCAGCTGTCTCAAAAATCAAATAGAAAACAATTAAGAAAGATAGTGAATGTTCCCCTCTTGTCTCTGCACATACAGGCATACACACCTTCACATCACTTCATACATATATCATATATAAGCTAAAGTGGGTTTTAATTTTTCATATGTCTATGTATGTGGGGGCAGGGGCTATACAAGTGAGACCCCATTGAACCATGTGTGTTGTGGGTCGCCCAGTGTGGGTCCTGGGAACTGAACTCGGGTCCTCTCCAAGAGCAGTACATGCTTTTAACCCGAGCTCCCTCTCCCACCACAGACTGCAGGGTTTTTAAATACTTGCCACTGGAGATACATCACAACACAGTAGGATGAGTGTAGATAATATACTATATATTTCAAAATGCCAGAAGGATTTTCAAAGTTTTCACCAGAAGGCGATGATAGAGTCTTCAGGAAATGTTTGAGTACACTGATCTAATTATGCAGTGTATATGCATATCAAAACATTACATTCCTGATAAGCAAGCATTTATGACGTAATATCCTTGCAGGCCAGAAGAGACAGTTTTAATCTGTTCCTGCCTGGAACTGGAACTAGGCCACAGATTTGAGACAGCTATCCTATGTAACTGGCAGGCTGTAGACAGCATGGTTCTGCTGGCAGGAGTTTTAACTTCTCAGAGTAAATATAAGCAAGCAAGTCGACAAGGCAATCAAGTCATATGAGCATGTTTAGCATGAGGTAGGAAGTGCATCTCTGGAGAAAGGGAAGCGTGTACATTTACTGTTCGGTAACCTCCTCTGACAAGGGTGTGGACTGCTTCCACTTTGACTAGAAGCACTGTCGTAGCTGTGACACTGGAATGTCTGCAAGTGCACAAATTCGTCTCTTTAGAACGGTTGCCCAGGGGATTAGTTCCTGGGAGGTAGAACATGAGCAGTTTCTAAAGGTTTCTTATTTTTGGTGTAGTTTTCTTTCCAACTGCTACCACAGGATGGAAGGTGCATACCTGAAGCTGCTTTAGGGGAGAAGGTGCTCAGAACCTGCTCACCCTTTCTACCTGTTCACTTGGCAGGTTTGGTAAAAATGCCAAAGTTGTGCACTTCCTGGGACGAACCAAGCCATGGAATTACACTTACAATCCCCAAACAAAAAGTGTCAAATGTGAATCCCAGGACCCAACCATGAGTCACCCAGAGTTTCTGAACTTGTGGTGGGCCACCTTCACCACCAACGTCTTACCTCTGCTCCAACACCATGGCCTTGTCAAAGATACCAGCTCCTATCTAATGATGGTAAGTTCTGTTTGGTTTTAAATCTTATTTCAGGAAATTTAGTGCTGTACTTTTTAAACTTGATCTATTGATAGAATTCAGTAATTCTTAGTAGTATTTTAAATAGAGGAAGGACTGTATGGGAAAAACCACTGTATGTGATAATACCACAGAAACAAAAAAACATTGTGTGGCAAATTTCATTAAACCTGAAAATATAGGCTTTTGGAATTCTATAAGCTCATACCCTGAAACTATAGAATTCTTGTCTGGTTAGTCATAAAAATGATGACTTAGATGATTCTTAATATCTACATAAAGAGTGAGTAGGCTAGACATTTAGCCTCATAGAGAAATGCTTACCTAGTATGGGCAAGCCCTTCCTTCCATCTGGGAGAGGTGGAGAGAATGCCACACTTAAGGTTTAGAAACTTCAAACCTTTAAATATATGTTGTACTTTCAGTATGCTTAGAAAAATGAACTTTCTGTAAAAAAAAATCACAATAGGAATACATAATACACAATAAATATTGTAAGGATATTCTGGTTTCCTGTTTTAGTCTCCTAAGATTTTGAAGTGATCCCTTTGTGGGAGGGAGATGACACTGTAAATTTTATGACAACAACCCTCATTAGCATGTTTTCTGATTTTAAAGGTACTTTTCTGAGGTTTGTTCTTCATGCTGAATTGGAAGATAAAGAAGAATGTTATTTTACATATTAAAATATACACAAAAACAACTAATGAATGAATAATGAGGTAGTATTCAATATAGGTGTAAGAGAGGGATAAACAGCATATTCTTCTTAATCAATACTGTGTGTATCATATACCTATTCACAGCAGTGCCTACCAACATATTAAATCCTTAACTGCCTAAAACAACTAGTCCACTCAACTAAGTAGTTGTTGTTAATATCTCCTCTTTATAGAGAAATTATAAGGCTTAGAAGTCATAGAATTTTACTCACATAAAAGGTTACAGTAACAACTAGGACTCAAATCTATGTCTGAAAGACCACAATCTTTACAAAAAAATTGATCTTTAGAGCCTATAAATTAAGTATAGCATTTTCTGGCTGAAGGGAGAATTTTATAATTAGATATTCATCTATTTTGTTAGGTCTATACCAGGCTTGATTGACCTCAGGTGCCTCTCTCTTAGGGACATTCACTAAACTCTAGTTATTGTACTGTGAGAACTCTGTCTTTAATACCTATGTTGCAAGTAGAAGGCAAAGGCAGGGTTGATCTGATATGCATACTTCCTTGCTTTGCCTGAACTCTGACCTTGTTCTGTGCCTAAACTCCTTGGAGCTTCAGGACATGGATTAATAGTTGTTCACATGATGGTAAAAACCCTATACCTAAGCTTCTTGGAGCTTCAGTACATTTAAATGTTCATCTACAGTTTTACACATCAGTAAAAACCCTTTACTTAAACTCTTGGGAGTTTCAATATACTTACAATTATATTTATGCCAGTAAACCAAGTACGAAAAAAAGGTTCCACCATTTTTTTTCTTTAAAAAGCATTACTTGTGCCAGGCAGTGGTGGCGCATGCCTTTAATCCCAGCACTTGAGGCAGAGGCAGGCGGATTTCTGAGTTTGAGGCCAGCCTGGTCTACAGAGTGAGTTCCAGGACAGCCAGGGCTACACAGAGAAACCCTGTCTCGGGGGAAAAAAAAAAAAAAGCATTACTTGTCTTTATTCATTTTTCTTGCTCTAGTAAGATTTTCAGCACCAACTCAGCTGAGTTTTTGACAGCACAGGTTGTCATTTATGGTACACTTAGTTGATTGCCTAGCCAAACGCAATGAGAATCTAGTTTAAGGTGGAGTAGACTTGCTGCATGCACCATTCTTTCCACAACACAAAAGCTGAGGATTATAAACCAAGAGAAGGTGAAGATGGGAAGCAGTTGTCTAAAACCAAGCAGATTATCAGAAGCTACAAGAATAGATGCTACTTGCAGACCAAATGAAAGCTTGCACAGAAAAGTTTGGTCCAGCCTCAAACCACCTAGCTTTCTTTCATATGACAATGACTTGAATGTGCACTGTCTCTTTCTGGGTAAGTTCTTTATGAAGCACAGGTCCAGCCTCAAACCACCTAGCTTTCTTTCATATAACAATGACTTGAGTGTGCACTGTCTCTTTCTGGGTAAGTTCTTTATGAAGCACAGTGTCTGAGGAATCATTTTGTTTAAGTTCTCAACCTTTCCGAGCCCACATGGATCAAGAATTTATCATGGAATTGTGTTCCCTTGTCATCCATCTTACACTTTCTACTGAACTGTTTGCAGCTCTCACACTTGGTCTATACACTGGCTTTCTCTTGTGGCTTCTGTAGAAAGGTATGCAGAACTTAAACATTAACCCTAATTACCTTGTTCTCCCAATGTTTTCACTGAGTCAAGAAGTCTTCATTTTTTTAGAGGAAAAAAATCATATTGCCCTTGTATCCTTGTCTCTTGTTTGTTTGTTTCATGTACTGCTTTTCCGTTTTTTTGCATGATGATTATTTTGGCTTTTCTCACATTCTGTTGATGGCATTGTTTAAGTTCATCACAACTTCAGCTCTTAAGGTGCATCTGATGACTCTCTCTTCCAGGAACATGTCTCGGGAGCCCTGTCAGACCTGTCCTTTGGGGAGGCCCCAGCTGCACCACAACCGTCTATGTCCTCAGAAGAAAGGAAGGAACGGTGGGAACAGGGCCAGGCTGATTACATGGGAGCAGATTCTTTTGATAACATCAAGAGAAAACTTGACACTTACCTACAATAGAAGCGCTGCCCGTTTCCTGTGGACACATCCATGTCTTAGGCACGTTTCAACACATAGTATGTGAAGTCTGTTACAGTTGTTAGGGGCTTTCACTAAACCTCATCAGATGAGGGGTTTGGGCAGGGCAACAGGTGAGAACTGGGCAAATGTTATTATTAAATAGTAATTTTATTATGTGGACAAGTGTTCTATTTAACCCTAACTTTCTCAAAAACTCTAAATTCTTAAATTGCCAATGTGTGATAAAGGAAAGCCAATATTAAGCTACTAAGATCTCAAGTGGTGCAGAACTTGACTCTCCATCTTCAAAACAAGATAGAACATTTCCCAATATTCGCTTGTTGCATCCTTCACAAGACCTGCAATGTAGACCTGCTCAAAGCCTGTCAGAGAAGTAGCCTTCCAGACTAAAGTGGCCTTTATTAACACTGTGGTGTGATTCATTAGCCTACCAGCTAGTGTTAGTTCACCAGTTTTCTATGCACCATGAAGGCAGCATGCAAACTTGCTCTTTCTCAGTTGTCTACTTGAAAATTGCAGTGTGCTCTCTGATGGTAGCTGTGGTAGCACTGTGTATAATAAATAAAGACTTATTGACATATCTTGGTTGCTTAAGTACTTCTCTACCTCACCCTTGGGAGGGATTGGGGGGGGGGGAATCATTCAGTAATGATTTAGAAATTTGAAATCAAATTTCAAAATTTGTGCAATTAGTTTCAAAAATATAAAACTTCACACTAGTATATGCTTTAAAAATTTTTTGAATTTTAAATCTATTCTCTAGTGATTGTGACAGATCATTGGAGGAAAGTGAGATGAAAGGTACTTAGTCTTTCATACATTGTATCACTGGTGATTATATAGATGTATTCTTCAAACCTTAAAATTACCAGGCCACGTCAGTAATTGGTATATTCAGTAATCTTTCAAAACTATCAGACTCAGGCCTGAACCTGTGATTTCTAGTGTTTTAGACAAAGCAATACAAATGTTTAACTCTACATTCCTTTAGTCACCCTAGAGGAATGCGCCATAGTATCAATAGAGTGTAGGCTACAATGGAAGGCAAGCTGTGAAGGGTGGGGCCTAGAACAGTATTTCATAACCAAAACAAGGAATCACAAATGATTCTGTTGAAGAAAACAGAGAATATGAATGAGGAAAACAAGATTTAATTGACAGAATCTGCAAGGACTTTTATGCCCTAGCTTTTAGAGTCCCTAACTTCTTTTCTGTTGTATCTTATAGATGCTTGGGTCATTCTTATTTGGTATGGCTGAATAGACCACACAAGGGTGTGGATACCTAAAGACAACAGTGACTAGGAAGCAGCTCAGAGGCTGATGGTAAAATATCTCTGACGCACTTGGACTAGCTATGATGTTCAATGTGAGAAACATTTACCGGAAGGACCCAGGTGCCTTTGCCACTGGTCAGACCTCTTCTAGTTAATTTGGCTAAGTCACTTGCCTCTCCCTTCCTGGCTTCTGAGTCTCTGCTAGATATAAGCAGAAATCTACCTTATCTGTGGCTAAGTAATATGTAGTCCAAGCACAACGTAGAGGAAACAGTATGACTGAAAATATCTTTTAATTTAGAAAAGATTTATAAACATCAAATTCTGGAAAATCAAGCACAGAATTATTGTTTGTTCCTGATTTTTAATACTGCCAAAGAAAGTAAATTTTAAAGTGAAAAGCTTTTAAGATGTTTAGATGTTTACATACTAGGTATTTAGTGAAGCCTATCGATGTTATTAGAGTTAGGAGCAGTACACATTTACCACACAACACAGTACAATACGGTAAAGATCTATCAGCCTGTGTGATTGCAGTGGCATCACGAGCAGCCCACCGTTCCTTTCATCTTTATCCTTCAAAGATGCCTCAAATGGAGGTCTTTCCTTACTGAAACATCTTTCAAGATTGTTTAAAGGCAGCTCAAATACCAAAGTACCTCCCAAAACTCTGAAAGTTTATAATAATTGATGTATTTGGTTTTGTTTGTTTTGTTTTGTTTTGTTTT
>JADRCD010121075.1:0-17301 GCA_019843815.1 Montemys delectorum
CTTTGTAGGAGGGTACATGTCTGAATATTATGGCTATATGTTATCCTATGTTCTCAATCACATCCTCAAATAACACTACTATTAAATCTTTTGTAACCTTCTTAGAAATAATTATTTCTTGTATATATGAATTTATATAATATAAAATTCAAGTTTATGTGAATCAGATTGTATGTATGCTTTTTGGAATTTATTTAAAAAGACCACATTTCTTAGAAAGCTGCTTTGCTTAATACAAATTCATAAATCTCCAAATGCCATTATTTTGCTGACATTCTTGTTTTAATTTTGTTCTTTGTGTACTCAGTTTCTTCTGGACACTAATGTTGTACTCTATCATTTACACATGCTCTGCCATGATCTTCCTATATCTCCTTATGTTGATAGACATTTAGTTAAGTTTCAGTTTTTAGCCCAGTGAGAGTGTATCACAGTGAACATCTTTGGACATATCTCCTGGAGTATTTTGAATCATAACCAATGGATGAACAATCAAAAATCCCACATTCACTTTCATTTTATAATAAAGAACTGAATTGTAATGTCAGACCTGTCTGACAAGAATGAACCCAAGAAAATGAAGAAGGAAAGGGAGAAAGGTAATGGAGGATGAAGAGTCTTTGTATTCCACCTCTCTTACATTAGTGGTACAAGTTAACAGTGGAACCTTTAGCATGACCCAATTTTTCAAAAACTTTCTTCCTTTCTTTTCTGTTTCAAAGAAGGTCTGAGATTTTTGTCCTTTGGAAACCTATACCAATGAAGCAGTTTTGATTGGCTACACAATTCCAATAAAATTTCATCATGTAATTAGAGTATTGTCTGTATTTCTTAGTATGGAAGGAGTAAAAATATGAGTCTTATGGCTAAAATATAGGAACAGTTAGAAAAACACACAACAAACACTGGGAAAGTATTCCATCTTCTTTAGAATATAGATAACAAATGAAAACATGATACCCATTGTACCCCAATCCATCTTTATCATACTCTTTAATGCACATTCATACTTGTCATTTTCAAATATATCTCTGGTACTATTTCTAATTTGATGGATGTAGATATCTCAAATTTACATCTTCCTGTGGCATTCTAAACATTCCTAATTTTATCTGCCTAGTTTCTATACTTTTAAGCCTAGGTTACATTTTTTTGTTACACTTTATTGCATATAAAGTAAATATGGAAAAATTTCTTAATTTTTATAAATATCTAATCAGTGTTCAGTATCCAAGTATTTAATAATTGCTAAATATGCTTTAATTAGTTTATTGTTCTGAATAAATTACTATTGATTGACCTTGGTTATTTATTAAGACTCTTTATGTTTTTACTTGTAACAAATACATATAAAAGAGAGCAAAAGTCCTGACCATTTCTCATAAAAAAAAATTTCCTAAAATTTAGCTTTTGCTAATGTCATTCTGTGGTATAGGTTGATGTTTCTTTTTTTAAAAATATGATTGTTTTAATTTTTTAAAATTATTTTATTTATTTACATTCCAGTCATTGCTCCCCTGTCTTCATACCCCTTTATTCTATTCCTCCTCCCCCTTGCCTCCAAGAGGTTGTTCCCTCCCCAAAAGTCCTCCGCACTCCCTGTTGCTTCAAGTCTCATCAGGATTAAGTACTCAGCTATTAAAAACAATGAATTTATGAAATTCTTAGGCAAATGGTAGAACTAGAAAATATCATCTTGAGTGAGGTAACCCAATCACAAAAGAACAACACATGATATGCACTCACTGATAGGTGGATATTAGCCCAGAAGCTCAGAATTCCCAAGATACAATCCACAAACCACAAGAAACACAAGAATAAGGAAGACCAAAGTGTGGATATTTCTATCCTTCTTAGAAGAAGGAACAAAATACACATGGAAGGAGTTGCAGAGACAAACTGTAGAGCAGAGACTGAAGAAGGGACAATCCAGAAACTGCCCCACCTGGGGATCCTGCCCATATACAATCACCAACCCAGACACTATTGTGGATGCCTGCAAGTGCTGGCTGACAGGAACCTGATATAGCTGTCTCCTGAGAGGCTCTGCCAGTGCATGAATAATACAGAAGTGAAGGCTTACAGCTATCTGTTGGATTGAGCACAAGGTCCCCAATAAAGGAGCTAGAGAAAGGATCCAAGGAGTTGAAGAGGTTTACAGCCCCATAAGAGGAACAATATGAACTAACCAGTACCCCCAGAGCTTCCAAGGACTAAACCACCAACCAAAGAGTACATGGTGAGACTTATGGCTCCAGCTGCATATGTAGCAGGGGATGGCCTTATCAGTCATCAATGGGAGGAGAGACTATTGGTCCTGTGAAGGTTCTATGCCCCAGTGTAGGGGACTGTCAGAGCCAGGAAGCAGGAGAGGGTGGGTTGGTGAGCAGGAGGATGGGGGGAGGGAATAGGATTTTTTCCAGAGGGGAAACCAGGAAAGGAGAGAACATTTTAAATGTAAATAAAGAATATATCTAATAAAAATTATTTTATTTATTTACATTCCAGTCATTGCTCCCTTACCTTCATCCCTCATCATTCTATTCCTCCTCCTTCTTGCCTCCGAGAGGATGTTCCCTCCTCATGAGGCCTTCCCACTCCCTAGGGCTTCAAGACTCATGAAGATTAAGTGAATCTTCTCCTACTGAAGTCAGACCATGCAGACCTCTGCTATGTATGTGCCATTGGTCTCTGATGAGCCCATGTATGCTCCTGGTTGGTAGTTCAGTCTCTGGGAACTCTCTGGAGTCTGGATTAGTTGAAACTGCTGGTCTTTCTACTGGCTTCTCTCTGTTTCAGCTTCTTCAATCCTTCCACTAATTCAGCAATAGGGTTCCCCAACTTCAGTCCAATGGTTGGGTATAAGTACCCACATCTGTCTTAGTTAGCTGCTAGTAATGCCTCTCAGAGGGCAGCCACACCAGGATCGTGTCTTTAAGCACATCATAAAATCAGTAATAGTGTCAGACCTTGGTGCATCTCCATGAGATGGAATCCAAGTAAGGCTGGTCATTGGACCACCTTTCCTTCAATCTCTTCCATTTTTGTCCCTGCAACTTTTTTAGATAGGAATACTTCTGGGTCAGAAATGTTGATTGTGGGCTAGTAACCCTCTCCCTCCCCTAGAAGCCCTGTCTATCTACTGTTGGTGGATACTCCCCTTGAGTACCCTCCTCGATGTTGGGCATTTGATGGAATATTTTGACCAGTATTGATATTAGCTCTTCTTTGAAGGTCTTATAGAATTCTACACTAAAACAATCTGGCCCTGATCTTTATTTAGTTGGGAGGTTTTTGGTGACTAGTTCTATTTCCTTAGGGGTTATGGGACTGTTTAGATAAACCTCTGAAACTGTTAGGTAGCCCCAATTAAGTGTTTTTGTTGATAAGAATTGTCCTGTCTATGGTGTTTATTCAAAGCCATAAAACACAAACATAGACATCCCTGCACAAAACTCAACTCAAATTGATCAAAAACCTCAACATAAAAACAGATACACTGAACTTGAAATAATAAAAAATGGGGAATACACTTGAACTCATTGGCATAGGAAAAGACTT
Organism: Montemys delectorum; assembly: GCA_019843815.1. Classification (NCBI taxonomy): domain Eukaryota; kingdom Metazoa; phylum Chordata; class Mammalia; order Rodentia; family Muridae; genus Montemys; species Montemys delectorum. The sequence continues at coordinate 3,562 of JADRCD010121075.1, forward strand.
TCTGAACAGAACAGTGCCTATCTATAGAAACATTAAGACCAACAATTACTAAATGGGACCTCATCAAACTGAAGTCATCCGTACAGAAAAGAACAATGTCATTCAGATATCATGCATCCTGGAGAGTAGAAAAAAAATTAGCAACAATATATGAAAGAGGAATAGTATCTAAAGTATATGAAGAAATCAAAAGCTAGTTATCAACAAAACAAATAACAGAATACACAATGGAGTACTACTCAGCTATTAAAAACAATGAATTTATGAAATTCTTAAGGAAATGGATGGATCTGGAGAGTATCATCCTGAGTGAGGTGACCCAATCACAAAAGAACACACATGGTATGCATTCTCTGATAAGTGGTTATTAGCCCAGAAGTTTGGAATACAGGAAGAACAACCCACAAACCACAAGAAACTTAAGAAGAAGGAAGACCAAAAAGTGAACATTTCATTCCTTCTTAAAAAGGGGAACCAAATACCCACAAAAGGAGTGGCAGAGATTAACTATGGAGCAGAGACTGAAGGAAAGACAAGCATATAGCTATCTCCTGAGAGGCTCTGACAATACTTGACTAATACAGATGTAGAGGCTCACAGCCATTCATTGAACTGAGTATATGGTCCCCAATGAAGGAGTTGAGAAAAGTTCTATGGAGCTGAAGGGTTTGCAGCCCCTTAGGATGAACAACAATTACTAACTAGTACCCTCAGAGCTCCCAGAGACCCAACCACCAATCAAAACTATACATGGTGGGACTGAATGTTCTGGCAGCAGGTGTATAGTAGAGGATCGCAAATTCAATCATCAATAGGAGGAAATGACCTCAGCCTATTGAAGGTTTTGTGCCCTAGTGTAAGGGAAAGCCAGGGCCAGGGTGGGGTGGCAGGCATGAGGAGGGGGTAGGCAAAAGGGGTTTGTTCTTGTTTTTGTTTGTTTGTTTGTTTGTTTGTTTGTTTTTGGAGGGGAACCTGGGAAAGGAGAAATTTACATGTAAATAAAGAAAATATCTAATAAAAAAATAGAAAAATATAGATACAGGTCTAAACAAAGAATTTTCAGAAGATGATATTAAAATGTCTGTGAAAGAGTTAAAGGAAATTTTAACATCCTTAGTCATCAGGGAAATGAAAATCAAAACTCCTTTGAGACTTTATCTTGTACCAGTGAGAATGACCAAGATAACTTTCAAAAAATAAAAAAATAAATAAAAAATAAACAACGACTACTTATGCTTGGGAGAATGTGCAGTAAGGGGGACACACATCCATTGCTACTATGAGTAGAAAGTTATACAGCCACTATGAAAATCATTGTGGTGGTTTCTCCAAAAATAAGAAAGATTTATTTCAAGTTCCAGACATACCACTCTTGAGCGTATATGCAGAGGTTATTTCACCCTACCATAGAGATATTTGTTCTACCATGTTCACTGCTGCTCTATATAATAATAAGCAGAAAAGTGAAAGGGAAAGTCCTCTAAGAACAATAAATTAAGAAAATATGGTACATTTACACAATAGAGTACTACTTTGCCTTTAATAAAAATGAAATTTTAAAATTCACAGATAAATAAATAGAATTAGAAAAATATCCCTCTGAGGTGTCCCGTATCCCAGATGCAGAATGACAAATAAGGCACATAGTTTCTTACATGAGAATATTAGATTTTCCATCAGTGATAACAAAGCTACAATCAATAGAACCGTAGAAGTTAGGTATAGGGACTTCATGACAGTGTACAGATAAATCTCCCTGAGTAAAGGAAATGTAATAGATAGGTATGGATGGATGGGGAATACCTGGAACAGAAAAATCAAGTGCAGGGGGAAACAGGGACCAGAAAGGAAATGGGGAGATTGATAGCTAAAAGCAAGGGACATTTGAGGTGTACTATGGAAACCAAATATAATAGAAGCTTCCTAAAATACATACACACATGTAGGTGATATAAATGAGCTAGCCAAATAATGAGGATGACAGAGCCCTAATGAGGAATCTCATATCACTAAATATAAGCTTCCAGGACTGGAATTGGGTTGCATCTACTTGAGTTTTTGATCAAACGGGTCCCATGAGATTGCCAAAGAACCCAGGCTGGTGCCAAGATGATAAGTTTCTCTCCACAAATTGAAAGTAAAGCCCTGTTGCTGAAAACAACATCTACACAACACTTTGAACATGAAAATTATAGTGCCGAAAGGAGCTTTCATCCCATGTACTAGTGCTTTTAGTAGGGGAAGATACTCTGCATGCTATCAAAGAAGAAAATTAAACACAAAGCTAGCCACAAGCACTGTGATCCACAATGTTTGTCTTCAAAATATACTATTGCAATTGTGATATACATTTTATAAAAATAACTAAACAATGTTTGATATGGTTAAGACTAGATATCCCAGCCAGGCAGTGGTGGCGTACGCCTTTAATCTCAGCACTTGGGAGGCAGAGGCAGGCAGATATCTGAGTTCGAGGCCAGCCTGGTCTACAGAGTGAGTTCCAGGACAGCCAAGGATACACAGAGAAACCTTGTCTCGTAAAAAAAAAAAAAAAAAAAAAAAAAAAAAAAAAAAAAAAAAAAAAAAAGACTAGATATCCCAGGAACCTGCAAAAATTAGTACTGGTGTGAAAATAGCAATAAAAATGGCACTTAATGACATTCAACTGTACTCATAGATCAGTGTACCACTCAAGATGACCATAGTAATACATACCTGTAATTCTAGAAGTAGGGAGGTACACAAAAAAGGATCAAAAGTTCAATGTTTTCTACAATTACATAGTTAACTTAAAGCGAACCTGGGCTCCATGCGATACTATGTCAAATACAATTAGTAGAAATCATATCAACAGAAAAACAAACAACAGCCTACATTATAGAACAAAATCAGAAAAAAAAAAAACTGTAGGAAATCCTTCAGAACACATGGCCAGGACTTTTTTTCTATTTATTTATTTATATTTTGTTGATTTGTCCTTTTCATTATTTTTGCTTGGAATCTATGATTATTTATTTAAATCTTATTAATAACTTAACCCACTGAGGGATTTCAGGGAAGCTATCTAGAACATCAGTAAGACAATTTTAATTTCTTTCTTATTTTGTTTTACAATCATCTTGTTTAGTAAAATGTAAATTCAAATTGGACTAAAATCACTAAGAATATATCTCAATTTCAGGCTAAGATCACATTTGGATCACAGGTCACTTAATCAGGGGCTGTTTATTTCCTCCAAGTGTGTCTTCCAGATGATATTTTGCTGTTCCTTAAAGGGGTTTATCAGGATAAGCAAATCAAATAAGCACAATCTTGCCCTAAGACACAGATTGTTCCTATTCTAACTCACTTTAGTTGTGCATAAGAACTCACAGTTCCAGAGTTTTCTCCCAAAAGAACTTTGGATGAACCTGAGTGATTACTCTTAGCTTGTTCGTCCTTTAGTTCTGATATAAAATGTTTCTTGAGATGTTTCCAAAGGTGTTTACTACAATGTGTTCTGTTTGAATAAATAACTAGATCCAGCCGAAATGATTATTATCAGGAGAGTTAAGATGATGATAGCCGGGCAGTGGTGGTGCACGCCTGTAATCCCAGCACTTGGGAGGCAGAGGCAAGTGGATTTCTGAGTTCGAGGCCAGCCTGGTCTACAGAGTGAGTTCCAGGACAGACAGGGCTAAACAGAAAAACTCTATCTCGAAAAACAAAACAACAACAACAACAAAAAAAGGAGAAGATGATGACAAAATATGTATTGGAGGCTACGGTGCTGACAAGATGGCGGCTGGCGGGGCTGTTTCTCCGATGCCTGAGTGCTGGCTTCTGCTCTACGCGCTGCATAAGTGGAGCTCCTTCTCCTCTACCTACCTTCCCGGAGAACATTTTAGTAGATAAACCAAATGACCAATCTTCCAGATGGTCTTCAGAGAGCAACTATCCTCCCCAGTACTTGATTCTGAAGCTGGAAAGGCCTGCTATAGTTCAGAATATTACATTTGGAAAATATGAGCAAACTCATGTCTGCAATTTGAAGAAATTCAAAGTTTTTGGTGGAATGAATGAAGAAAATATGACAGAGCTGTTGTCCAGTGGCTTGAAGAATGATTATAACAAAAAGACCTTTACCTTGAAACATAAAATTGATGAACAGATCTTTCCTTGTCGATTCATTAAAATTGTTCCACTTTTGTCCTGGGGGCCCAGCTTTAACTTTAGCACCTGGTACCTTGAACTTAGTGGCATCGATGATTCTGATATATTGCAGCCCTGTCTGAACGGGTACTGCAAGTAGTGCCGCGAACAGGAAGCCATTCACCTTTGCCTAAAACACTTCAGACAACACAACTATACAGAGGCTTTTGAATCCCTGCAGAAGAAAACCAAGATTGCACTGGAGCATCCAATGTTGACAGATATGCACGACAAATTGGTGTTAAAGGGTGACTTTGATGCTTGTGAGGAGTTAATTGAAAAAGCTGTAAATGATGGCATATTCAATCAGTATATCAATCAACAGGAGTATAAGCCATGGTGGAGTCAGATTATTCCTAAGAGCACCAAAGGTGATGGAGAAGATAACTGGCCAGGAATGAGAGGGGGCCATCAGATGGTCCTTGACGTTCAAACAGAGCCTGTTTGTTTGTTTGGTGGCTGGGATGGAACACAAGATCTTGCTGACTTCTATGCATACAGTGTGAAGGAGAACCAGTGGACATGTATTTCTAGAGACACTGAGAAAGAGAATGGTCCTAGTGCCAGATCGTGTCATAAAATGTGTATTGATATTCATTGGAGACAAATCTACACATTGGGCTGTTACTTGGATTCCTCTGTAAGGAACAACAAATCTTTGAAAAGTGATTTCTACTGATACTACATTGACACTAATACATGGATGTTACTAAGTGAAGACACTGCTGCCGATGGTGGACCAAAATTGGTGTTTGATCATCAGATGTGTATGGACTCAGGAAAACATATGATCTACACCTTTGGTGGTAGGATTCTGACATGTAATGGCAGTGTAAATGACAGCAGAGCCAGTGAGCCACAATTCAGTGGGTTGTTTGTATTCAACTGTCAGTGTCAAACATGGAAACTTCTTCTAGAGGACTCCTGTAATGCTGGCCCTGAGGACATCCAGTCTCCAATTGGACACTGCATACTGTTACACTCAAAAAACCGTTGCTTATATGTGTTTGGTGGCCAGAGATCTAAGACCTATTTGAATGATTTCTTTAGTTATGATGTGGACTCTGATCATGTAGACATAATTTCAGATGGCACCAAGAAAGACTCTGGAATGGTTCCAATGACCGGATTCACACAGAGAGCAACTATTGATCCAGAATTGAATGAAATACATGTCTTATCTGGGCTTAACAAAGACAAAGAAAAGAGGGAAGAGAATGTGAGAAATTCATTCTGGATTTATGACATCGTGAGGAATAACTGGTCTTGTGTCTATAAGAATGATCAAGCTGCAAAAGAGAATCTGAGTAAAAGTCTCTAGGAGGAAGAACCATGCCCAAGGTTTGCCCATCAGCTCATTTATGATGAACTACACAAGGTTCATTATTTATTTGATGGAAATCCAGGAAAATCTTGCTCTCCAAAGATGAGACTAGATGACTTCTGATCACTGAAGTTGTGCAGACCTTCAAAAGATTACTTACTGAGGCACTGCAAGTACCTCCTAAGAAAACACAGGTTTGAAGAAAAGGCCCAAATGGATCCCCTTAGTGTTCTGAAGTATTTACAGAATGATCTTTATATAACTGTGGACCATTCAGACCGGAAGAGACAAAAGAGTTTCAACTTCTAGCCTCAGCTCTGTTCAAATCTGGCTCAGATTTGACAGCTCGAAGGATGGATACTAGGGACCCTCCATAGTTGAACAGCTCATCTGATGGTAGTGCTTTTCAGATGTGGATCACACCTATGCTCAAAGAACTCAGCTCTTTGACACCTTAGTAAATTTCTTTCCTGACAGCATGACTCCTCCTAAAGGTGACCTGGTAGACGTCATCACACTGTAAACTGGGGCATCGAATTGAGGAATTACTGGGCTCAGAAGTGGAGACAGGAACCACAGTTTGCTGTTTATGTGGGCAGAGGTGACTGAGGATTGCATCAGAGTTTTGAAGGATCCTTATTATCACAAGTTTTAACCCTCTTCCTTCATATCTGACTCCAATCCCCTTTTCCTCAAATTCCTGCATTAGGCTAATAAAGTAAAATTGATATACTTCCCATTTAAAAGCAAAAACATGTATTGGAGCAGTTTACAACATTAAAACACAAAATTCCTGAGTACAAAATCAGAAAAATAAAAGCAAGCACATGATATTGAAAGATCTATCTACTTGTATGAAACAATACAGAATTCTAAGAAATGTGGATTTTTCCAATAACATAGTATTTGAAATAGAATATTTTCATGAATATTTCAAGTTTATATTAAAACACACATACAACAAATTAGGAATCATGCAAGGAAAGGGCTTTAGTTTTATTGAATTTTACTCATGCCTGTCATTGATATCTAAATTGATTGGAGAAATACCCACATAGTAATTTTCCTTAGACTACAAAGGGTCCCCTTTAAACTGAAAAAGAAAGTTAACAAACCTCTTATACTACACTAGGGGTTGATCTAGTTTGGCCATGTTTGGAAAGTGAGCATTTGTTGATGATAAATGAATGGTCTCCTTCCTAGATTTCAGGAAGAGAAAATTCCTGCCTGATTGGGTGTTCCTTGCAGGTTTCCAGAGGGAAAGGCAAACTGCACTTGTACCAGTAGTCATGGTAGTTGCTGCTGTGTGCGACAATGTCTGCTTTCCACAGGAATTTTATGAGGAGGGACAGGATATATGAGCACATTAATGAAATACTTTCCTCTTGTTTCCTTTCTTTAACCTGATCACACAATTTGTACTGGCTAGTTTTGTGTGTCAACTTGACACAGGCTAGAGTTATCACAGAAAAAGGTGCTTCAGTTGGGGAAATGCTTCCATGAGATCCAGCTGTAGGGCATTTTCTCAATTAGTGATCAAAGGGGTAGTGCCATCCCTGGGCTGGAAGTCTTGGGTTCTATAAAAGAGCAGGCTGAGCAAGCTAGGAAAAAGCAAGCCAGTAAGAAACATCCCTCCATGGCTTCTGCATCAGATCCTGCTGCCTGCCCTGCTTGAGTTCCAGTCCTGACTTCCTCTGGTAATCAACAGCCATGTGGAAGTAAACTCAATAAACCCTTTCCTCCCCAACTTGCTTCTTGGTCATGATGTTTGTGCAGGAATAGAAACCCTGACTAAGACAAATTGGTACCAGGAGTGAGGTATTCCTGTGACAACCTGACCATGTTTTGGAGAGGACTGTGGAAGAACTTTGGAACTTTGAGCTAGAAGAGCAGCCACTGACTGTTAAGAACTCTGTGGGATGTTCTGTAGGAGCTTGGAAGACCATGTTGAAAACAGTGCAGAGATGGACGCCTGGCTTGTGAAATTTCAGAGGGAAGATTAAGGACTCTTATCAGGGCCATGTTGTTTTGATTGTAAAGATTCTGTGATTCCTGTTAGCTGGGGCTGAAGTATCAGCTGTGATTAACAAGATACCAGAACTAATAAAGAGAGAACTTTGCATTACTGGGACTATTGATGCTGGTTAGCTAGAGCTAAGAAATTAGCGGTGATTAAGAAGAGACCAGCATCATTGAGGTAACATCTTCTGGGGAGTGTTTTCTGAGAGCGCAAAGAGGTTGTGTTCCAGAGATAGCCAAGGTTGTAGCTTGTGCTGCAACAGGACTTGGTAATGTGTAAGAGTCACCCAGGTGGTACTGCATTTGACAGCACAAAGGGGTCTTGAAGAGCAGCTGAGGCTTAGCACAGTGAGAAGACAAGGAAGGTCCTTGGTGAAGGTGCAGCCTCAGTTGCAATTGATGGCCGAGGACTGAAGGAGTCATGCAAAGGAGTTGAGGCTTAGCACCATGAAGAGAGCCTATGAGAGGCTATTGATGAAGCCTAGTTACAGTGGATGACAATGTTTTGGTGATGCCAGTACCATAAATGACCACCAAAAACAGCAGCAGCAGTGAAGTACAGTCATCTGGAGCCCAGAAAACAAGATGTGTGCTACAAAGGGCAGAGCTAGAGAGGTGACTCAAGCCCTTGGAGGAGCCCAGAAGATCGTGAGTTGGATCTCAGTTGGTTTTACTTTTGATTGTGACTGTGCCCTGATATTTTTCCCTCTTGAAGGAAGAATGTATTTTAGTGGAGCCCACAGTTAAGAGACTTTAAATTTTAAAAGATATTGGACACTTTAAATTGATTGAACTTTTAATAAGTAAAGACTGTGGGACTTTAGATCTTGGGGATGAGTAAAAACATAAGGGTTGATGCTTAATAGTGATGTGTTTGTGTTTCAAGTTGACAAGGGGTCAGTTGTACTGGCTAGTTTTGGGTGTCAACTTGACACAGGCTGGAGTTATCACAGAAAAAGGAGCTTCAGTTGGGGAAATGCTTCCATGAGATGCAGTTGTGGGGCATTTTCTCAATTAGTGATCAAAGGGGTAGTGCCATCCCTGGGCTGGAAGTCTTGGGTTCTATAAAAGAGCAGGCTGAGCAAGCCAGAAAAAAGCAAGCCAGTAAGAAACATCCTTCTATGGCCTCTACATCAGCTCCTGCTTCCTGCCCTGTGTGAGTTCCAGTCCTGACTTCCTCTGGTAATCAACAGCCATGTGGAAGTAAGCTGAATAAACCCTTTCCTCCCCAACTTGCTTCTTGGTCATGATGTTTGTGCAGGAATAGAAACCCTGACTAAGACACAATTTTTTCTCTCAGAAATTGTCTGAAAACTAGTAACTCCTGTTCCACACATGGTCATTTTTAACTTTCATTATCAATATTCCAATAATTCAGAAGGTTTTGCATGTACATTCATGAGACAATTATGTGTCCTTATATCTGGCAAACAAGATTACTTTTAATCCACACATAAGATGTGCCCTAATGCAGAAAGAACGTAGTTCAAAAGAAGAATATATAAACATCATTAGAGTTGCCAATTTTGATTCAGGACGATTTTCTCTGCCTGTGCAACAGGTTCTAGTCTCAGTTTCTGAGCACTAATGAAATTTGAGTTAGTTATTCAATACCATAATTTCCTACACTGAAACCCTGAGAAAAGAGAATAACAAAGTTGGTCTCTACCAAGCTTACTAAATTCTTGGGAACAATTGTTATTTAAGTTTAAATCAATGACAGGTGCAAAATAAATGGAGAGGCACAGAAAAAAAGAGAAAGCCAGATATTTCTGCTTCTTATTCAAAAAGCTGTATAATGATAGACATGATTAGTGAGGAAGGTTGAAACTTTGGACCCTTTCATTACCATAGGAATCAGCATTAAGACACTTTTCTGCTTCATCTCAATGTGGTCATTTTTCATGCGTCTTTACATTATGGATAAATTTCCTAACCACAAAAACTTGAACCCCCTTTCCTGAGATCAGCAAGAATAGGACTGCTTCCTTCTTCAACTATGCAGGTGTATCCCAATAAAAGTAAGCCTTATGATGCCATACCTCTGCCATCATGGTGGTGGTCATGTAGCCTGGTGACCAGGATTCAGGTTAAACCACCTTTCTTCATTTAAGGGCATGTCTAGCTAGCACCTGTAATTCCTCTTCATGCAAATGAGCCTTACCAAGCACATCAGCCCCAGACAATAATGTACAAAAATCTCTACCCACTCCCCAAGATTCATATCACTCTTTTTCATGCTCTCCTATGAAGAGAGCTTTTTAACTGAAAATCATCTCCAAAGAAGGCTACTTATCCCTCATACCCACTGACTAAAACCCTTTCTAACCCACTCAGCCAGCTAAACTTCATTCCTTCTTGTTCAGCTGGTACAAAATGGTGCCTGGATACCCTCTGGGGAAAAGCAGGCCCAAGTGGTAGCAGTGTTGTAAGGAAACCATTGTCTCCTCACAGCCAAGTAGCATTGAGTTGTGTGTATGCACCACATTTTCAATCTCTTCAACAGTTGTAGGACACGGAGGTTGATGAAACTTCCTAGATGTTTTTAACAGTTTGAAAATGAACATGACTGAGAAAGTATCTGTGCAATTTGATGTTGAGTCGTTTGGGTCTATGTGAGGAGTGGTGTAGCTGGGTCATAAGGAAAATGTATTTTAGGTTTGAGAATTTTTTTTATATTTCCAGACTCACTGTACCAGCTTGTAATCCCAACAACAACAAATGAAGGTTTCCCTGTTCCTGCCAAGGTCATGACTCAGTGTAAGGATGGTCCTGAAAAAGACAGGAATGGGAACAACACTGATTCAGTCATGACTCAGTATAGTCATTAGTAGATGTAAGCTGCTAGCTCAGGTACATTCTCTATCCCTTAGGATTCTTTATTTTTTATTCTTCAGCTGAATTCCATGATATCTAGAATCTTAATTCTTAATTCCTAATTCCTTCAGAGAGAGCCTAAATACAGTCTTTTATTTACTACAACTACATCATCAAGGCTTTAATCATTGTTAATAATTATCAAGAATTCTTAATTTTACATAAACTCTATAAGTCCCAGATCAATAATCCCAGCCCCCATTTCCTTAGAGTAGAACAAAGCATGAAGCAAATGTACATTCCCTTATAGGTTTCTACAGCCTGTTTTTCACAAGTAGCTGGGTACAGCTCTTCCAGTTTTCTTGTATACCAGAGACCAGTCTTTAGCAACTGCTTCCATGTAAGAATAGAAAAATGACAAACTACTAAAACTAAAATTATTCCTTACAATGTTTTGAATTTATGTAAGTAAAACTGTAAAACAGTTAGCTCTCTCTAATATCTTCCTGGGCATTGTTATCTTGAATTCTTCAATTAGCTGGAAAAAGAGAGTACTAATTCTTATATGCTTCTATATCATCTTTTAATTCTTTAATCTTCATTTCCTTACCTACCAATTCCATAGCCTTATGTACACTCCTAATATGATTTATTCCTAAATTATAGATAGATAGATAGATAGATAGATAGATAGATAGATATACACATATATTTCTACATTTTTATCCATACCTTTTCTTCGAGAAATCACTCTAAACTGTCAATAGGACAAAATGGCAACCAACAAATTGGGAAAAGATCTTTACCACCAATCCTGTTAGAGGGCTAATATCCAATGTATACAAAGAACTCAAGAAGTTAGGCTTCAAAGAACCAAATAACCCTATTAAAAATAGGGTACAGGGCTAAACAAAAATTCTCAACTTATGAATACCAAATGACAGAGAAGAACCTAAAAAAATGTTCAACAACCTTAGTCATCAGGAAAATGCAAATCAAAACAACTCTGAGATTCCACCTCACACTGGCCAGATTGAACTCAGGTGACAGCAGATGCTGGAGAGGTTATGGAGAAAGAGGAACACTACTTCATTGCTGGTGGGATTATAAGCTAGTACAACCACTCTGGAAATCAGTTTGGCAGTTCCTCCAGAAATTGGATATAGTCCAACCAGAGGACCCAGCTATACCACTCCTGGGCATATACCCAGAAGATACTCCAACATGTAATAAGGACATGTTCTCCACCATGTTCATAGCAGCCTTATTTATGATAGCCAGAAACTGGAAACAACCCAGATGTTCCTCAACAGAGGAATGGATACAGAAATTGTGGTACATCTACACAATGGAGTACTATTCAGCTATTAAAAATAATGAATTTATGAAATTCTTAGGGAAATGGATGGATCTGGAGAATATCATCCTGAGTGAGGCAACCCAATCACAAAAGAACACATATTGTATGCACTCTCTGATAAGTGGTTATTAGCCCAGAATTTTGGAATACAGAAAGAACAACCCACAAACCACAAGAAACTCAAGAAGAAGGAAGACCTAAATGTGGTCATTTCATTCCTTCTTAAAAGGGGAAATAAAATACCCATGGAAGGAGTTGTAGAGACTAACTATGGAGCAGAGACTGAAGGAAGGACAAGCCAGCCTAATATAGCTATCTCCTGAGAGACTCTGACAGTACCTGACTAATACAGATGTAGAGGCTCATTGAACTGAGTATATGGTCCCCAATGAAGAAGTTAGAGAAACGACCAAAGGAGCTAAGGGTTTGCATACCCTTAGGACGAACAACAATATGAACTAACTAGTACCCTCAGAGCTCCCAAGGACTCAACCACCAACCAAGGACTATACATGTTAGAACTGATTGTTCTGGCAGCATGTGTACAGTAGAAGATTGCAAAGTAATCATCAGTGGGAGGAGAGGCCCTTGGCCCTGTGAAGGTTCTGTGCCCCAGTGTAGGGTAATGCCAGGGCCAATAAGTGGGAGAGGGTGGGGTAGCAAACATGAGGAGGGGGGAGCCAAGAGGGGTTTGTTCATGTTTTTGTTTGTTTGTTTGTTTGTTTGTTTGTTTTTTGGAGGGGAAACTTAGAAAGGAGAAATCATATGACATGTAAATAAAGAAAATATCTAATAAAATTTTTAAAAAGAGATATTTTTCTATGCTTAGATTGGGACAATTTGTATTTACCAAGAAATAGATCATAATTTATCCTAGATCTTATTTTGAAGTCTTTTTTAGTTAAACTGGCTAATCATTTATTCCATATTGTTGTACTCAGAACTATTTATGTTTATTCATAACCCTACCTTTTAATGGTATACATCAAAACCTGTAGCCACATTCCAGTCACAAAATCCAGAAACTCAGACCCGACCTTGAATTAAATGATATTTTTTAAATAATTAACTTCTCTCCAGCCTGTTTTCTTTTCCAAATATAATCACATTCTTGTGATCCACAAGACTCATGTACTTCTTTTCTCATCTATACAGCTATAACCATTCTACAATGGGGGCAAAGGAACATATTCTCTTCTTAATTCAAATTCCATTATATCTTTTTGGCAAAACAACTGAAGTATCATAAATTTTCTCTCAACTACTAAAATTTCCTAAAACTAAACCAAATCAGGTATTCTGTAAAATCATTAAGTCATCTAAATAATATTATTTTATAAAATTCATCTTGATATTGATCAACAGGAGAATTTCCCAGTAGAGTGTACTCTCTCCCAAGAGGCAGTCACACCAGATTATACAAGCATTAAATGTCTCTCCATGCCTATTCACACCATTCCAGATTCAGAAGAAATGTAGCAATGACAAACATGAGAAGGAAGAGTAGCAGCACAAAACAATCCAGAGATGAAGCCCCTACATCTTTACCTCTTCAAGATACATCAATTGCAGCAGTACTAAATGGTGGAACATCTCCAGGAATCCCACTTGCCCAGTGAAGTTCCTCTTACATGGCTTCTGTCAATAAGTCAATCTCACCCACATTCATCTCAACACAAACACACACAATCTTCAACTCTCTTTCCAAAGGATGAAAAGTACACTTACATATGAGCAAATTAGGCAAAGCCACAGTCAGGGTACAGAAGGTAGAATTTACTAGACCTTTGTAGTACATCTTGCTTCAGTATAGTTAAGGCAACCAGACAGCAGAAGGAAGGAATCAACACAGGATGTATTCTTCTGGGCTTTTATATGTTCATCTACTTCATGCCTCTGAAGGTGGCTTTCCACAATTGGCTGAAGAAAAACCGTAAGGAAGGGGATTGTGTAGGACCATGATGAAATATTAAAGACTACCCAAGGAAGTGAAGAAAAGCTAACTAGGGCCAGTGAGATAAAAAAAAAA
>JADRCD010121076.1:0-24010 GCA_019843815.1 Montemys delectorum
CATGCCTGCCACCCCACCCTCTCCCACTTATTGGCCCTGGCATTCCCATACACTGGGGCACAAAACTTTCACAAGGCCAAGGTCCTTTCCTCCTGTTGATGATCAAATTTGCGATGCTCTACTATACACATGCTGCCAGAACATTCAGTCCCACCATGTATAGTCCTTGATTGGTGGTTGGGTCCCTGGGAGCTCTGAGGGTACTAGTTAGTTCATATTGTTGTTCGTCCTAAGGGGCTGCAAACCCTTCAGCTCCATAGAACCTTTCTCTAACTCCTTCATTAGGGACCATATATTCAGTTCAATGAATGGCTATGAGCCTCTACATCTTTATTAGTCAGGTATTGTCAGAGCCTCTCAGGAGATAGCTATATTTAGGCTGGCTTGTCTTTCCTTCAGTCTCTGCTCCATAGTTAATCTCTGCCACTCCTTCCGTGGGTATTTGGTTCCCCCTTTTAAGAAGGAATGAAATGTCCACCTTTTGGTCTTCCTTCTTCTTAAGTTTCTTGTGGTTTGTGGGTTGTTCTTCCTGTATTCCAAACTTCTGGGCTAATAACCACTTATCAGAGAATACATACCATGTGGGTTCTGTTGTGATTGGGTTACCTGACTCAGGATGATACTCTCCAGATCCATCCATTTCCCTAAGAATTTCATAAATTCATTGTTTTTAATAGCTGAGTTGTACTCCATTGTGTAGATGTACCACAGTTTCTGTATCCATTCCTCTGTTGTGGGACATCTGGGTAGTTTCCAGTTTCTGGTTATTATAAATAAGGCTGCTATGAACCTGGTAGAGCATGTGTCCTTATTACATGTTGGAGCATCTTCTGGGTATATGCCCAGGAGTGGTATAGCTGGGTCCTCTGGTTGAACTATGTCCAATTTCCGGAGGAACCGCCACACTGATTTCCAGAGTGGTTGTACCAGTTTGCAATCCCACCAGCAGTGAAGTAGTGGTCCTCTTTCTCTAAAACCTCTCCAGCATCTGCTGTCACCTGAGTCCTTTTTCCGAGCCAATCTGACTGGCTGAGGTGGAATATAAGAGTTGTTTTGATTTGCATTTCCCTGATGACTAAGGATGTTGAACATTTCTTTAGGTGCTTCTCTGCCATTTGGTATTCCTCAGTTGAGAATTCTTTGTTTAGCTCTATACCCCATTTTTTAATATGGTTATTTGGTTCTCTGGAGTCAAACTTCTTGAGTTCTTTGTATACATTGGATATTAGCCCTCTATCAGATAAAGGGTTGTTAAAGATCTTTTCCCAATTTGTTGATTGCCGTTTTGTACTATTGACAGTGTCTTTTGCATTACAGAAGGTTTGCAACTTTATGAGGTCCCATTTGTCAATTCTTGATCTTAGAGCATAAGCTATTGGCGTCCTCTTTATGAAATTTTCCCCTGTGCCTATTTGCTCGAGGTTCTTCCCCACTTTATTTTCTATTAGGTTCAATGTATCTTGTTTAATGTGGAGGTCCTTGACCCACTTGGACTTGAGCTTTGTACAAGGAGAAAGGAATGGGTCGATTTACATTTTTCTACATGTTGACCACCAGTTGAGCCAGCACCATCTGTTCAAAATGCTGTCTTTTTTCACTGTATGGTTTTTGCTCCTTTGTCAAAGATCAAGTGACCATAGGTGTGTGGGTTCATTTCTGGGTCTTCAATTCTGTTCCATTGATCTACCTACCTGTCACTGTACCAATACCATGCAGTTTTTATCACAATTGCTCTGTAGTACAGCTTAAGGTCCAGGATTGTGATTCCACCAGAGTTCCTTTATTATTGAGAATAGTTTTGGATATCCTGGGTCTTTTGTCATTCCAGATGAATTTGCAAATTGCTCTTTCTAAGTGTGTAAAGGATTGAGTTGGAATTTTAATGGGGATTGCATTGATTCTGTAGATTGCATTCAGTATGATTGTCATTTGTACTATATTAATCCTACCAATACAGGAGCATGGGAGATGTTTCCATCTTCTGAGATCATCTTCGATTTCCTTCTTCAGAGACTTGAAGTTCTTTTCAAACAGATCTTTTACTTGCTTAGTTAGAGTTACATTGAGGTATTTTATATTATTTGTAACTATTGTGAAGGGTGTTGTTTCCCTAATTTCTTTCTCTGCCTGTTTATCCTTTGTGTAGAGGAAGGCCTCTGATTTGCTTGAGTTAATTTTATATCCAGCTACTTTGCTGAAGTTGTTTATCAGGTTTAGGAGCTCTCTGGTGGAATTTTTGGGGTCACTTAAGTATACTATCATATCATCAGCAAATAGTGATAATTTGACCTCTTCCTTTCCAATTCGTATCCCTTTATTCTCCTCTAGTAGTTTAATTGCTCTGGCTAGGACTTCAAGTACAATATTGAATAGGTAGAGAGAGAGTGGGCAGCCTTGTCTAGTTCCTGATTTTAGTGGGATTGCTTCACGTTTCTCTCCTTTTAGTTTGATGTTGGCTACTGGTTTTCCATATATTGCTTTTACTATGTTTAAGTATGGGCCTTGAATTCCTGATCTTTCCAAGACTTTTATCATGAAGGGATGTTGGATTTTGTCAAATGCTTTCTCAGCATCTAATGAGATGATCCTATGGGATTATTATTTTTTTTAGTTTGTTTATATGGTGAATTATTTTGATGGATTTCTGGATATTGAACCATCCCTGCTTCCCTGGAATGAAGCTTACTTGATCATGGTGGATGATCGATTTGATGTGTTCTTTGATTTGGTTTGCAAGAATTTTATTGAGAATTTTTGCATCGATATTTATAAGGGAAATTGGTCTGAAGTTTTCTTTCTTTGTTAGGTCTTTGTGTGGTTTAGGTATAAGAGTAATTGTGGCTTCATAGAATAAATTGGGTAGAGTGCCTTCATTATCTATTGTGTGGAATAGTTTGAGGAGTATTGGTATTAGGTCTTCTTTGAAGATTTGATAAAAACTCTGCACTAAAATTATCTGTTCCTGGGATTTTTTTGGTTGGGAGACTATTAATGACTGTTTCTATTTCATTAGCAGATATGGGACTGTTTAGATCGTAGATCTGATCTTGATTTAACTTTGGTACTTGGTATCTGTCTAGAAAATTGTCAATTTCCTCCAGGTTTTCCAGTTTTGTTGAATATAGGCTTTTGTAGTAGGATCTCATGACTTCTAGGATTTCCTCCATGTCTGTTGTTATGTCTCCCTTTTCATTTCTGATCTTGTTAATTAGGATACTGTCTCTGTGTCCTCGAGGTACTATGGCTAAGGGTTTATCTATTTTGTTGATTTTCTCAAAGAACCAGCTCCTGGTTTGGTCGATTCTTTGTATAGATCTTTTTGTTTCTGTTTGGTTGATTTCATCCCTGAGTTTGATGATTTCCTGCCTTTGACTCCTCTTGGGTGAATTTGCTTCTTTTTGTTCTAGCGCTTTCATTTGTGCTGTCAAATTGGAGTATTCTCTCTCCAGTTTCATTTTGGAGGCACTTAAAGCTATGAGTTTTCCTCTTATGACTGCTTTCATTGTGTCCCATAGGCTTGGGTATATTGTGGCTTCATTTTCATTAAACTCTAGAAAGTCTTTAATTTTTTTCTTTATTTCTTCCCTGACCAAGTTATCATTGAGTAGAGTGTTGTTAAGCTTCCACATGTATGGAAGCTTCTACTGTTTATGTTGTTATTGAGGAGGAGCCTTAGACCATGGTGATCTGATAGGATACAAGGGATTATTTCAATTTTCTTGTATCTGTGGAGGCCTGATTTGTGACCAATTATATGGTCAATTTTGGAGAAGGTACCATGAAGTGCTGATAAGAAGGTATATCCTTTTGTTTTAGGATAAAAAGTTCTATAGATATCTGTTAGATCCATCTGTTTCATAACTTCTGTTAGTCTCACTGTGTCCTTGTTTAGTTAATGTTTCCATGATCTGTCCATTGCAGAGAGTGGGGTGTTGAAATCACCCACTACTATTGTGTGTGTTATAATGTGTGCTTTGAGCTTTAGTAAAGTTTCTTTTATGAATGTAAATGCCCTTGCATTTGGAGCATAGAGGTTCAGAATTGAGAGTTCATCTTGGTAGATCATACGTTTGATGAATAAGAAGTGTCCCTCCTTATCTTTTTTGATCACTTTAGGGTAAAAGTCGATTTTATTCGGTATTAGAATGGCTACTCCAGCTTTTTTATTGGGACTAGTGGCTTGGATAATTGTTTTCCAGCCTTTTATTCTGAAATAGTGTCTGTCTTTGTCACTGAGGTGGGTTTCCTGTATGCAGCAAAATGTTGGGTCCTGTTTATGTACCCAATCTGATAGTCTATGTCTTTTTATTGGTGAATTGAGTCCATTGATGTTAATAGATATTAAGGAAAAGTAACTGTTGCTTCCTGTTAGTTTTGTAGTTAGAGCTGGCATTCCATTCATGTGGCTATCTTCTTTTAGTTTTGTTGGAAGATTACATTTTTGCTTTTTCAGAGATGTAGTTCCCCTCCTTGTGTTGGAGTTTTCCATTTATTACCATTTGATGGGCTGGATTTTTGGAAACATATTGTGTGAATTTGGTTTTGTCATGGAATACTTTGGTTTCTCCATCTATGATGATTGAGAGTTTTGCTGGGTATAGTAGTCTAAGCTGGCATTTGTGTTCTCTTAGGGTATGTATGACATCTGCCCATGATCTTCTAGCTTCTACAGTCTCTGGTGAGAAGTCTGGTTTAATTCTGATAGGCCTGCCTTTATATGTTACTTGACCTTTTTCCCTTACTGCTTTTAGTATTCTTTCTTTGTTTTGTGCATGTGGCGGGAGGAATTTCTTTTCTGGCCCAGTCTATTTGGAGTTCTATAGGCTTCTTGTATGTTCATGGGCATCTCTTTCTTTAGGTTAGGGAAGTTTTCTTCTATAATTTTGTTGAAGATATTTACTGGCCCTTTAAGTTGGAGGTCTTCACTCTCTTCTATACCTATTATCCTTAGGTTTGGTCTTCTCATTGTGTCTTGGATTTCCTGGATGTTTGGGTTAGGGTCTTTTTGCATTTTGCATTTTCTTTGACTGTTCTGTCATTGTTGTCCATCTTATCTTCGGTGCCTTACATTCTCTCTTCTATCTCTTGTACTCTGTTGGTGATGCTTGCATCTACATTTCCTGACTTTTTTCCCAAGACTTCTAACTCCAGGGTTGTCTCTTTTTGTGATTTCTTTATTGTTTCTACTTCCATTTTTAGGTCCTGAATGGTTTTACTCAATTCCTTCACCTGTTTGTTTGTGTTTTCCAGCAATTACTTAAGGGATTTTTGGGTTTGCTCTTTAAGGGCTTCTACT
The DNA here is from genome assembly GCA_019843815.1 of Montemys delectorum. Lineage (NCBI taxonomy): Eukaryota > Metazoa > Chordata > Mammalia > Rodentia > Muridae > Montemys > Montemys delectorum. The sequence continues at coordinate 5,297 of JADRCD010121076.1, forward strand.
TGTTTACTTGTGATCTCCTGTAATTCTTTATGGGATTTTTTTGTTTCCTCTTTAAGGGCTTGTACCTCTTTACCTGTGTTCTCCTGTATTTCTTTAAGGGAGTTATTCATGTCCTTCTTAAGTTCCTCTATCGGCATTGTGAGATATGTTTTTAGATCCAAATCTTGCTTTTCCAGTGTTTTGGGATATCCAAGACTTGCTGCGGTGGGAGTACTACGTTCTGATGAAGCCAAGCAGTCTTGGTTTCTGTTGGTAGGATTCTTGCATTTGCCTTTTGCCATCTCTTGATCTCTGATGTTCTTGGTCTCTCTGACTAGAGCTTGTCCTGTCCTTGACACCCTGCAACTCCCCTCGACTCCTGAGGCCTGTGCCTCCCAGCTGGTCCCACCTTTGAAAGTCACCAGAGAGAGAATGGCAGATCTCACCTGAGTCTCTGGGCTGAAGCCCACCCTAGGGGCAGGCCCTCCACTAGCAGGGAGGGGAAAGAGATGGTCACTGATCCAGCTCTGTCACTCGGAAGCTGAGAGCATCCCATCCCTGTAGCCCAACGACTCCCTTGCAATTCCTGAGGCCTGTGCCTCCAGTCTGGTCCCACCTTAGAAAGTCACCGCGGAGAGAATGGCGGATCTCACCTGAGTCTCTGGGCTGAAGCCCACCCTGGAGGCAGGCCCTGCACTAGCAGGGAGGGGGCAGAGTTGGTCACTGATTCAGCTCTGTCACTCGGAAGCTGAGAGGATCCTGTCCCTGCAGCCCTGCGACTCCCCTGCAATTCCTGAGGCCTGTGCCTCCAGGCTGGGCCAGCCTTAGAAAGTCACTGGAGAGAAAATGAACTCATACTTCTAAACAATAACAAACACTGGAAACAATGACATGGAAGAACTGAGACAGCATCAGTGGGAATCCAATTCACGGTAAACACCAGGGGAGTCAGTGTGCAGTGCCCTGAACAACTAAATTCACTAAAGAGAAAACCTAGAGAAAATGGTAATGAAATTCATAAAAAAAGTGAATATACTGCAAAATATCAAGGAAATAACTCATCAAGAGAAAAAGAAACAAAATGACTAAATGGTATGAAATTATGTATTTTCCATTGATTTTTCTTAAAAAAGTAGAAATGGAAAATGTTCCCCCAAAAGAAAATCTAGAATAGTATACAGTCAAAAACAAAGACATACTACTATCAAAATACATATTTCTACAAATGTATTTACTACAAAGAACATGCATATAAAACACCAAAAATGAAGATATTTTTACTTTTAAAGATTTGAATATGAAGAATGTTGGTCATACCTATGGCAAGAAGAAAAAAAAAGCTAAGTCTATCAACATACACACAAGAAATATTAGCAAGTGATACAATGGTCCATTTGCTAGAAAGCTATGTGATCAACATGAATGAATTTCACAAAAGTTCCCAAATACATGAAGCAAGCAATGACAAAACTGTTAAAACCACATAAGTCTTTGTTAGAGGAAAGCTTAAATATTGACCATTCAATGGTGTTGCAAATCCAAGAGAACATTAATGAGAAAGATGACTATGAACAGCACAGAAAATCTGTAATGTCTCACATTGCTCCAGAAAATAATATACACAGCAGCAGAAGATGCCCAGTCTTCTCAAGTTTCAAGCAGCATTCTCCAGTATGACCAAGTCAAAACAAGTCTACCTGTCCTGGTGGTGCAAATCTTTAGTCCTAGCACTTGAGAAGCTGGGACAAATGGATCTCTGAAATCAAGGCACTCCTGTTCTATACAAAGAGTTCCAGAATAGCCAGGAGTACATAAATAAAGCAACTTAAAAGAACAAAAGGCAAAACAAAACTAGAACAAAACAACAACAAAAAAATTAAAATAAAAATAAAAGCAAGTCTTCAATCATAGCAAAGATCAATGTTAAAAATGCTGTCTTCTACAAGAATCTGTAACATGAACACTAGACAGAAAAACATGAATACTTATAAGACACGTGAATACTGACTCTCTCCTAGCATGTTCTCACTCAAACATGTGAAGGAACATGAAAGGATGTGTGTAAGACTCTAAATACTCAAGTCCTACAACCATTTTTTTAAATATAGAGATCCTCTTAAAATTTATAAAGTAATGAGAAACCACAAAGAATACCAAATTTATGACAGACAGAAAGACCAACTGGGGGTGGTGATTTAAAAATATATTAAAATTACAGCAGTGCAAAACATTGAGACATGAAGACTAAAATCAGAGGATACCAATGGGAAGACAATGTAGATGGAGTTTAATGTGCTGCAAAGACATTAAGCAAATCTTATCAGAATCTTGCTGGCAGTAGTTTTTGAAATGGAGAAGTTAACCCTAAAGGATACAGAATATGAAGGAACTACAAAATACTAAAAGCAGAAAAACCAAGAGTCATCAATCATTCTAACTAAACATTGCATTAAAGTTGTAATGATCAGAATATTTGAAAAGGTTTGAAGACATGTTTCAGTGATATGAATGGGAGAGGGACAGATCACCCACATGCAAAGTCAGATAAGACTTTACTTGATTCTGAGTATCAATTCTTACAAAGAGACTCTCCTAATACCTACAATAGAAATATTCTGATATTACTTTCAGTGGAATTCTCTAAAAACATTTTAAATGAAATAAAACCTGGCAAAAGCAGTTAAGATCCTGTTTCTAGTTAATATCACTTGAGCCCTTCCATACCCCTTCCTCAATCCCTCTACCATACCTGGATCCTCTACTACCATCTCCTCACTCTTCACCATCCAAAGCTTTCTGCTCTACTTCACAGGTGAGAGGATCTAGTTGAGGAGTGTGACACCTGCATAGGAGAAAACATTCTTCAAAAAGCACGCTGGAATTATTCATGGAATGAAAAGATGCTAACACTCACCAAAAGGATAATCTCCGAGGAAAGACAAATTATGAGAAAAAAATTAATTTTGTTTCCTCTAAGGATTTCTCTTTACTCTGAGATGAGACTCATTCACACACAGCTCACACACATGTAGAGTGGAAACCTGAGGAGGAACTAAGGGAGACTGCTGCTCACTCACAGAAACCAGCCAGCTGCAATTCTGGAATAGGAGGTCTTTGTAAAAAGCCTTGAGAGTAGAGTCTAGGCATTCCCACTCCTCAATGAAGTTCACAGACACAGATCACCATGTCAGCAAACCATGGAATACAAACACAACAGCTGCCCAGATATTTATGGACAGGGTGTTTTTCTTGAACAAAGAAGACTTTTATTTTGTTCCTGATAGAAGGGAGTAATCGTAGTTATTTAAAAGATGCTCTCTAATTATGTTTAAACACTAATTATGTTGGTTTCTTAATTATAAAAATAGTATAGCATGATACACTCTCACTGTAATACTGGGCTTGCTTGGACCTAAGGTGTAAAATTAGAACTAAGCATATGAAGACATAGGTATGAATGCTGTATTTCTATCACAAACTGCATACACCTCAGATAGACAATTAAATATTTCTATCTTTAGAAATTTCTGTCTTTAGCAGTAAAAATTTTGCTTAATAAATGCTAATATTTCCAGGTATAACTATGGTGCTCTATAAAGTATATTTTCTGATTAAGCTAAAACTATATTGGTTCCTCTTGTGATTATTACCTGCAAAACTCTCTTGGGATTTCTAGTACCCAGGAAGAAGGGACATTCTCCTCACTAAGCAAGTGGTAAAACAGAAGTGTTAGAAAGCATGGATGAATTTAAATTCCAGGGGTTTTATAGTTGCCCACAATGGCAAAGAGAATGATGTTTGTAAGCGACAGATCATGCAAATATTCTGCCAGATTATTTATGACATATTTTATGACTTAATAATCTAGCAACTCTAATATGAGTGGAAAACATCATAAGAAGCCCCATTCCTCGGATCTGTAGCTTCCCGACAATGGTAAGATATCCATAGTAGAATTTTGAGAACAGTCCTTAAGAGCAACTTAAGAAAACACACTCCTGCTCTGCTCCATTTTCCCAGCCCTATAGCTCCTCTCCAGGGCTGCTGGGCTGCAGTTCCCCCTGCTGTGCTGTGACTGCTGACTCTCTCAGGATGCCACCCATGGCTCCTGCAGCTTAGGGGAGTTTTCAAGTGCCTGGGTTTCACTATTCAAGACACCTGTCATCACTGTGTGACATAAAATGCCAAAGTGAGAAACCTAAATACTGCAATCTGAATCTTCTCACTGACACAGCACTGTGATGGCAAGAAGAATCCACATATTTCTTTGGTTATTTCTACCTGTACGTAGCTGAAATATTTAGCATTAGGATTTATGACATGAATTATCTTCTTATTCCACTTCCATAAATTTTATTCTTCCTTATATTGCTCAGTGATGTCAGTGTCTGTGTATTTGTGCTATATAGGTGAACGATCTAAAGACTTAATTTTAATTATCAGAAAGGAAAAAGAAAATAAAGCATAGAAAATATACACGTTAGATAACATTACCAGATGTAGAGAATTAAAGCCTGAAATGGTTTCAATAACAACAACTTGCAAAACAGGAGGACATAACACTAACTTAGTGAATATTTACTGTGGGAATGTTCTTTAGCATAAGGGGAAGGTTTAGGGGTGGCTCCTCTGCTAAAAGGCAAGGAGACACTTTCGGATAATCTCCCTGCAGCTGAGAACAAAACAGCTCCATGAACCCAGGATGTTTTTGGAAGAAATTCAAGGCTCTTGAGAACATGTGCGTGCAAGGGTCAAGGAAGCTAACCTCAGGCACCTAGACATGGGGTAAGTATTTACTGCAAGATAATGAGATATTGAGCGTGCTCCTGCCATGAGAAAATAATAAGAATTTTGATACATGATTGTTGCTACATTCTACTTTCAGCCTCACTGTGCTTTACTATAAAAGACTTCTTGCATGAAAGGTTTTCTGCCATTGCCACCAGAGCAGTGGTCCTCTCGTTCTCTTTCAGTCGCCCTCTCTACTTCAGCCTCACTCTTGCTGGCTGGATCCGACAATTTACCAGAGAAGCATTCATTCTTCTTGTTGCTTTTCTCTTTCTTTCTGTTCCAGGAAGAAAGACTGGAATTCTTGTTGAAATGTCACATCAACGTGCCAAATATACAAAACTAAAATTACTATAACGATATTATGGACTATGTCAAACCATATAAAAATGTGCATCAAATCAAGTTACAGACATTTCCATCATCATCTAAGAAGGCTTTACATTGGTCTTGAGGTAAAGTATATCGTTCCCATTTACTCTTCTTTTCAATATGGGCCTCTTTTCTAAGTCATATGCACACTTTTGTGTGAGAATATTGATCACTTAAAATCCACACGAATGCATTTATACATAGAATATTACAATTCAGACAACACATGCCTTTAAATGGAATGTCTCTGAGCTAAAAGTTTTAAGCCAGTAGTTCTTCCTAATGTTGTGATTTAATACAGTTCAGATACTCATAAGTAGGTTTATTTACATGTGGGAAGACCCAACTGGAGATTGATAGAGAAGAGCTATATCAGTTCCCAAGATATCAGAAATACGTTTTTATGATAATATTAGACAGCCACCATGAGGGGTCAATTGACCCCCAAAGGTTCATGACACACAGATTGAGAACAGCTGATGTAAGGAATGTCAAGGCAGATTCATCAAGACAGAAGCATGACAGAAACCACTGGATGGCTTCCAGGGTAAAAAGTATGTGTAGAGGAATAAGCTAAATCATTTCAGAGTATGCACTTGAACTTAATCACTAGTTCTATATCTTAAAACTTTGGAAATATCCTATTGAAAACCCATATATCTGTGTCTTCATTTTATTCCAGGCAGTTCTCTGGTTCCCATTCAGTAATAAACATGACTACAGTGAGTCCTTTCAGTTCCTGGCTGTCATGGATTTCCTCTCTGGTAATCATCTTTGTGGTTTCACATGAAAGTAAGAATGTTTGACATGGGTCTTCTGTCATACACACATAAATACATACGTATGTGCATACATATATACACATATAAAAATGTAGGTACACATACATGAACACATATACAAATATATATCTTTTTTATACATTTATCAAAAAATAAGGACTCATTCTGAATGTCAAAATACTATTACTTCTGAAGTTGTCGTGCCGCCAGCATATGCATTTTTCATCAGTATATATGTAGTTGCTTTTATGTGTTACCTTGACCTTATATTTGTCTCATGTCAAATAGTTCTCTTGACATTTACTGGACATTTCCATGGCTTCTTTCCTCCAGTAGTGAGGAGTGACAATGGGAGATTAGATGCCATTTAACACTACCTTCATTCCATCTGATTATCTGAGCCCTGGTATGGATTGATTCTATGTATACTTCTCAGGAAAACTGCTCTAGTCTTTTCCATGACACTAAAATAACAAGCAGCTCCAAATTTCTTATGATCAAATTTAATCAGTAATCAAAAACCTGTTCGAAGAATTTAGGTGAATGAAATAACAAAATTTCTCAGAGTCAATGATGGATATTTATCATATTAAGAATTTAAAAGGCACTCAATGAACTGAGCCAGGAGAATGACAACTAAATGAATAAGAATACTAATGTCATCACCAAGAATATTAAAAGAAGAAACAGAAAACCATCTTGTGTGTGGTGGTGCAATGTGAAAGGAAGCCTGGTAAGGTCAAACTAGGACTTGAAGCCCCGATGACCCTGAAGGGATGGTAGAAGCTCCTGACTTCAGGCCCCTGACATGTAGCGACAACCCCCCATAGAGAGAATTGTGGCCATCCATCATCTAGGGGTGGCACCCACAAGTACCTCCCCATGTAGATGAGGTATCTCAGGCCAAGCCAATAGAAATCACCTGCCATCAGACCCAACCCACTTCAAAACTGTATGTAAGATCCTATTCAGAAGGAATAAATGTGTGTATGTGATAATTACTCTACCATCTGAAGGAATCTGTCACAAGAGTTGTAGCACTGCTTAGGAAGAGAACACTCTCTCGAAGCTTTTGCCACTAAAAGTCCCCCACCCTGCACTCTGCTCACTAATGAGTCCCCTACCAGCTAGCACAGCTCAGCTCAGCTCAGCTCAGCCAATGCACCATCTTAGAACAAGGGTGGCAGCAGTTGTGGTGGAGGCACTTCCCCTCCCTGCTGATGCCCATTTCCCTTTGCTTGAACCCTACTGCCAGGCCAAGCTAGAGGTCTCTGTACACAGACTGAGAGCTTGTAGATCTGCCATACATGTACAAAATGAGGCAATAGATGATAAGAAACCCTCAACTTTGACAAAGGAAACAGGCATAATTTCAGTTTCACTGACCCTACCCAGCAGAAACCAGATGACACATAAATGGAAAATTCATTGTTTTTAAACTAACAAAAGGAGAGGCACCAGTGAACAGCAATAAAATCAACATTTCTCTTCTCTGAAGGTGGTTCATTGAGAAAATTAGTTGAATTCACAGCAGCAACATGAAATTCAAGAGCAATGTAGAGATCAAGGTTCACATAGCTGTGTCTTGATACTGTTTTAAGCAGTTTGCAGCTTCCCATTCAGTAATAAAGATGATGCCAGTGAGACCAGTTCCCACCCCAGTTTCTCTCTGGCAATCAATTTGAAGGCTCTCTGGAAAGTAAGAATGTATGACATGGGTTTCCTGGCATACATACATACTTATATACATACATACAAACATACATACATACATTTCTTATATACATACATATATACATGAACAAAACTCTCAAGGAATGCATTATATGTAGCCAAGTGTTCTCAGAGAAGAATATGCATGACCTTCAGATACCTTAAAACTAAACAGATACAGTAGGAAAGAAAGACACTTAATTCAACCTTTTCATTGATGGAGTGATTGTATATATAGTCTGAAAACACCACCAGGATCCTTTGTACTTGACAAAAGCCTCAGTAATAATAAAGAATAGAAAATTAAAAGACCTGAATTATCAATTTTTTTTCCTTCTGCAGCAAGCATTTATTGCATCGTTAAGAGGAAGATCCCAAACCCCGAAAAGGCACTGCTTATATATACCCTGGAGCGGTGTGTTCATTTCTGATTGGCTGTTTGCTCATTACCTCATGTGACGCCCCGGGATGGGCTGTGACTTGGCGCACTCTGGCCCTTAGCACATGCGCAGACTACTTATTTACAGGGAGAGGACACCAGATGCCGGCGCCATGTTGTAATGGCGATTGAGCCAGCTCAGGTGTGGCTCTCTACGTCTCCCCCTTTTTGTTTTTATAAATGATAGGTTCTGGCCGATGCCCCATGTCTTAGGCTAGCTGATGTGCTGTCCATTACCAGCACCAAGAGATCGATGGGATCCTTTGGATCACTACTCATTGGTGTGCTTCTGGTTTATGGCATCAGCCTAATCCCGTCGTAGGGGCCAAAGGCAGCGGGCCTCAAGGACATATGGCAGTTTGACTCACTCTCCCATGTACAATGGGATAAGACCCCACAGGGTGCAAGAGCTAAGTCTCGCTGACCATTAGCTTTTAAGTATTTATTTTGTTTTTAGCATGCTAAGCCAAATATCGGGAGAGGCTCCTTGCTCTAGTGCAGCAAATGCTTGGGCAATTACTACCTTGTCACGTTTTTGTTGGGCTCTGAGTTTGCAAAACATCCAGAGAAGAAACACTAAGCCAGCACACAAGGCAACACCAAACAGGCCAATTCCCACCCATTCCTTAAGGAAAGAAAAGGCTGAAGAAATCCAGGAGGTAAATTTAGTAAATCCTTGAGCCAGGGACAGATCTAATATTCTGAAGAGCCAAGATGAGGACAGGAATTATCTGCAAGGATATCCTCTGAGGAGCCATCTTCTGTGATGAGGATTTTTCGTGTCAATCGCTCTGGCAGCCAGAACGGGTTGTTTTCTTCCTGTGGGAAAACACAAACAGCTCCCCTGGATCTTGTCAAGATAGGATCCGGGCCCTTCCATTGGTCAGTCAAGACATCCTTCCACTTGACCATTTCTTTTGGCCTATCAGGCTCTAAGCAATGGCGGTCAGCAGCCGAATGGCCCTGACTATCCAGATTTAAAAAAATTAAGAGTACAGAGTGCTATAGAAACGGTTACTCATGGCAGTAAGGGTAGAGCCTCCTCGACTTCCCCTTTTTGTTTTATTAGATAAGATTTTAGCGTGTGATGAGCCCGTTCTATGATGCCTTGTCCTTGAGGATTGTATGGAAGGCCTGTCAGGTGGGTCACCTCCATTTTGCAACAAAATTGTTTATACACCAGTTGTTCTATCAGTGGTTTAACTTGCTCTGGGTCTCTAAAAATTCTGCCTGCTGCTTCTGTCATTCTAACCACAAAGTCTGAGAATGGCTCTTGGGGGCCTTGTAATATTTTCGTTAAATTTTCCCCAGCCTCCCCCTTATTTGAGAGGGCTTTCCATGCTTTAATAGCAGCAGCAGAGATCTGGCAATATGCTCCCCAATCATAGTTTGTCTGATCATTAACAAACTGTCCTTGCCCTGTTAACAATTTAAATGTCCACTGTCTTTGATTGCCTTCCGCATTGGCGTTGGCTTTTGCCTGTGTCTGAGAAGCATCATGCCACAAGGCTTTCCACTCCATATATTGTCCCATGTTAAGGAGGGCAGCTTTTACTGTATTTTGCCAATCATTCGGAGTCATTGCCATAGTGGCAAGTTTCTCGAGCTGCATGACTGTGAAATTGGCATCAAACCCATACTTCTGAACTGATTCAGCAAGTTCTTTAATAGGGGTATATTCTACCGGTGCGTGGACGCGACCTCCCCCCGCAGCCTCAAACACCGGAAAGGCCTGTAACATCTTTCTTTTATCCTCCTTTGAAAGGAATCACAAAGTTGAATACCACTCATATTCCATCTCATATTAGTCAGAATGGTCAATACAAAGAAAATAAATCAGTAATTAAATAGATGATGGAGTAGGTGAGAGTAGTTACAGCTCTTCCAGAAACCCAGCATCAATATCCTATCTCATAACCATCTTTAATTTTCCTCCCAGATGCCCTCAGGTGACCTCCATAGGCACTGGACACATATGTTGCACCACCATACAAAAATATAATCAAATGTCCAAAAATAGAGTTGAAATGGAAAAGCAGTTCTTTAACTCAATTTATGGAAGTAAACTAGTGCAAACAAAAAATCCTTTGGGGGTTTGCTTAAAGCACAAATACACTATATGAGCAGCCTTCAACACTGAGAGATACCCAATTATTTCTTTATTTCTACTGATATAGATGTTATTTCTATTGGTATAGATATATGCCAATGTTAAATAGCAAATATATAGACTCTGGTAGAAGAAATATGCTCATATTCATGCATCCATAAAAGGCCTATGAAAAAGTTCCATATTTGTTCATTGTCAAATTTTTCATATATTGAATGAAAGACTTTTTCAACATTTATAGCTATGTCAGCATAAGACAGTAAATATTTAGATTCTGGCAGAAGAAAAGTCCTCATAACCATACATCTATAAAGGCCTATGAAAAGTTTCACATTTGTTCATTATCAAATTTTCAAAAATTAAGGAATATGAACACGCCTCAGCATTAATAATAATAATAATAATAATAATAATAATAATAATAATAATAATAATAATAGTAATAATACCCCACTTCTGGGCATATACTCTAATGATGCTCCACCATTCTACAAGCACATGTGCTTCACTATGTTCATAGCAGCCATATTTTTTTCTCTCTCTCTTTTTTAATGGATATTTTGTTACTTTACATTTCAAACGTTTTCCCCTTTCCAGGTCTCCTCTTCAGAAAACCCCTACTCTTTCCCCCTCCCCCTGCTTCTATGAGGGTGCTCCCCCAACCACCCACCCACACCTGTCTTCCCTCTCTGTCATTCCCCTACACTGGGGTGTCCAAAACCCTCAGGACAAGGGCCTCTCCTACCACTGATGTCCAACAAGGTCATCCACTGCTACTTATGTGTCTGGAGCCATGGGTTCCTCCATGTGTATTCTTTGGTTGGTGGTCCACTCTCTGGGAGCTCCTGGGGGATCTGGAAGTTAACACTGTTGCTCCCTCCATGGGGCTGCAAACCCACTCAGCTCCCCCAGTCCCTTCTTCAACTCCTCCATCCAGGACCCCTCACTCAGTCCAATGGTTGGCTTCAAGCATCTGCCTCTGTATTTGTCAGGCTCTGGCAGAGCCTCTCAGGAGACAGCCATATCAGGCTTCCATCAGCAAGCATTTCCTTGCATCCACAATAACATCCAGGTATTGGAGGTTGTATGGATGCGTCCCCAGGTGGGGCAGTCCCTGGATGGCCTTTTCTTCAGTCTCTGCTCCACACTTTGTCTCCAGATTTCCTCCTGTGAGTATGTTGTTCACCCTTCTAAGATTCACTGAAGCAATCACATTTTGGTCTTCCTTCTTCTTGGGCTTCATACGGTTTGTGAATTGAATCTTGGATATTCTGCACGTTTGGGCTAATGTCCACTTATCAATGACTACATACTGTGTGTGTTATTTTGTGACTGAATTACCTCACTCAAGAAGATATATTCAAGTTCCATCCATTTGCCTGCAAATTTCATGAAGTCATTGTTTTTAATAGCTGAGTAGTACTCCATTTGTGTGTACCACATTTTCTGTATCCATTCCTCTTCTGAGGCACATCTGAGTTGTTTCCAGCTTCTGGCTATCATAAATATGGCTGGTATGAACATAGTAGAGCATGTGTCCTTAGTACATGTTGGAGCATGTTCTGGGTGTATGCCCAGGAGTGGTATGTCCAATTTTCTGAGGAACTACCAGATAGATTTCCAGAGTGGCTGTACCAGCTTGTAATCCCTCCAGCAATGAAGGAGTGTTCTTTCTCCACATCCTCTCCAGCATCTGCTGTCACCTGAGTTTTTGATCTTAATGATTCTGACTGGTGTGAGGTGGAATCTAAGGGTTGTTTTAACAACCTTGACTAAGGATTTTAAACATTTCTTTAGGTGCTTCTCGGCCATTTGAGTTTCCTTAGTTGAGAATTCTCTGTTTAGTTTTGTTCTCCATTTTAAATAGGATTATTTGGTTCTCTGAGCACCTATATTTCCTTCTTCTTTTTTTTTTTTAACTTTGTGGTTTTGTACTTTATTTTTTTCTTTTTTTTCCTTACTCTTTTTTTTTTAACGTTTATTACATTATGATGAGAAGTTACATGATTTCAATTTGTCTGAATTTGTTAACATTTAAAACCATATATTAAGTAAATAGAATTAAATCACATTCTTGTTTCCTTTTTGTATCACAACTACACCCAGAGACCCCCCTTCAATACCTACAATACCTTTTTTGTCATATTCCTTAAAATTTATAAAATGTTATAATAAAAAGAGTATTATAAAAGTTGTTTGATATAAAACAATCAAATTAACTGCATATTTCAAAATAGTACATCACTACTAGTATTTTCTTAAATGAACATAAATATGTAAAGTCTTTTCATTTGTTTGTTTTATATTTAGTAGAGTTTAAAATCTTGGCTCTTTCTGTGCTTCAAGCCCAAAATAAGAACAATTTTTAGACATTGGATTTCATTGTAATAAGGCTGTACTTCAATGACACTCAAATCACCAAAGGATTTTTACCTCTATCATAGCTAAGCTGAGTTGACAGTTCTGCTGCGCCAAGGAATGAATTGTAGGCATGATTTTTAGATACAGACTTCCTGCTATGGTCAAAAAGCTATTTGACTTGAGTGAGTGACTTTATTCTCAGCCCAGAGAGAACAGGTTACATTCATTTAAGAAATGGTGTGTGTATTAAGATGCTCTATCCATAAAGTTATTCACCAACTGTTTCAATGAACAATGGTTCTAAATGGAAGGTGGCACAGATATTAGGTGTGGGTAAGAATCTAGTTCATTGGCTGTGATGATTTTGAAAAGCATTCATCTCAGAAAAAGAGTAACTTATAAAGTCCTCTTCTTCAAACTTGATACAAGAGCTAGAAATGTCAACCAAAGCATTCAGTCTCACTCTTTGTTGTTCTCTTTCATACAAGCCACCTCCCCAGTTAATTGTCTATGTCTCCCTTGGGTATATAAATATTTTTGAACTATATAAGCTGTTCTGAAAACCATAGTATAATGTAAAAACATGAAATAAACAATACTAATAGAGAGGCTGAGATAGGAGAAGCAAGATTTCAAGACCCTTACGTTGTACACAGCAAAACACTGTCACAAACAAGCTGAAAGTATATATAGATTGTACAATATTGGACCTATTTCTCCAATTACCAAATTAGAGAGACCACTGGATGATTCAACACATTTCTGATTCCTCATATTTTTGGATTTCAATCGCTTAGGATATGTTGGTAATATTAATTTTCATATTAAGATATTAACAAAAGGTAATTGTCGCTTCCTGTTGTTTTTGTTGTATGACGTGGAATTAGATTTGTGTGGATTTGCTGAAAGATTACTTTCTTGCTTCTTCTAGGGTGTAGTTTTGCTCCTTATGTTGATATTTTCCATCTATTATCCTTTGGAGGGCTGGATTTGTGGAAAGATATTGTGTAAGTTTTGTTTTGTCATTGAATATCTTGTTTTCTCCATTTATGGTAATTGAGAGTTTTGCTGGGTATAGTAGCCTGGGCTGGCATTTGTGTTCTTGTAGGATCTGTATGACATCTGCCCAGGACCTTCTAGGTTTCATAGTCTCTGATAAGAAGTCTGGTGTAATTCTGCTAGGCCTGCCTTTATATATTACTTGCCTTTTTTCCCTAACTGCTTTTAAAAATCTTTCTTTGTTTAGTGCATTTGATGTTTTTATTATTATGTGATGGGAAGAATGTCTTTTCTAGTCCAGTCTATTTGGAGTTCTCTAGGCTTCTTGTATGTTCATGGGCATCTCTTTCTTTAGGTTAGGGAAGTTTTCCTCTACAATTTTGTTAAAGATATTTACTGGCCCATTACATTGGGAGTTTTCACTCTCTTTTATTCCTATTATCCTTAGGTTTGGTCTTCTCATTGCATGCTGGATTTCCTGGATGTTTTTGAGTTAGGAGCTTTTTGCTTTTTGCATTTTCTTTGACTGTTGTGTCAATGTTTTCTATGGTGTCTTCTGCCCTTGAGATTCTCTCTTCTATCTCTTGTATTCTGTTGGTGATGCTTGCATCTATGACTCCTGATTTCTTTCCTAGGTTTCATATCTCCAGGTTTTTATCTCTTTCTGATTTCTTTATTGTTTCTATTTCCATTTTTAGATTCTGGATGAATTTGCTCATTTCCTTCACCTGTTTGATTGTGTTTTCCTGTAGTTCTTTAAGGGATTTTTGTGTTTCCTCTTTAACAGCTTCTAGCTCTTTACCTGTATTCTCCTGTATTTCTTTGAGGGTGCTATTTATGTCTTTCTTAAGATCTTGTATCATCATCGTCATGATAAGTGATTTTACATCTGATTCTTGCGTTTCCGGTGTGATGGTGTGTCCAGGACTGGCTATGGTGGGAGAATTGGGTTCTGATGATGCCAAGTGACCTTGGTTTATGTTGTTTATTTTCTTACGCTTGCCCCCCAGCCATATGCTTATCTCTAGGGCTACCTATCCTAGCTAATTCTGACTGGAGTCAGGTCTACCTGTGATCCTAGTTGTATCAGAACTCCTCAGATTCAGGCAGTCTCTGTGACCCTGTGATTTTGGGATCCCGTGACCTTGGGCTTGTTAGAGTACCTGGGAGTGCAACAGCTTCCTCTGGGTGTTGTGGGACTGGTTGTAGAGCTTGTGCCCTCAATCTGCTCAGGACACCAGCTCAGAGAGACTGGAAAGAACCTGAGCCACTCTGCTGGTGGAGTTCCTTTGTGAGCACCTATATTTTTAATAGCCAGAAACTGGAAACAATCCAGATGTCTGTCAACCAAAGACTGGATACAGAAAATGTGGCTCATTAACAGATGGAATACTATTCGTGTGTTAAAAAGGAGGAAATCATCAATTTTCAGGCAAATAGATGAAACTGGAAAATATCCTGAGTGAGATAATCCAGACCCAAAAGTTCTAACCGCTAAATGGATATTAGTCATAAAGCAAAGAATACCCAAGATATACCCCACAGACCAAGAGAAGGTAAACAAGAATGACAGCCCAAGTAAGAATGCTTGAATCACACTTATAAGGGGGAACCAAATCGTCATTGGAGGCAAAGAAAGGTTGAGAAATTGTTGTGAGGGAGGGAATGGAAGGGAAGTTAGGGGCGGGATCAGGTGTGTGTTGAAACAGGAGAGAGATCCAGATGGACAGGAGAATGAATGGAAATCTCCAGCTGTAGGGTTGGAAGGTGGAGGGATGTGGGAAATCTTAAGGAAATTCCAGAGACCTGATATGCAGGAGGATCCAAAGAGTCGATGCAGTTGACCTTAGCTAAGAAGCCTAACCGTGGGGACATGAAACCTGAAGAAGCCACCTGCCATAGTCTGGCAGGGCTCCCAGTGAAGGAATAAGGACACAACACAGCCACAAATCATTCAACCATGTTTTCTTCTGTCCAAAAGAAATATAGGGACAAAGATGAATCAGAGACTAAAGGAACGCCCAATCAATAACCAGCCCAACTTGAAACTCATCCATGGCAAGCATCAATCCCTGACATTATTAATGATAGTCTGTTATGCTTCTACATAGGAGGCTAGCATAACTCTCCTCTGAGTGGCTCTACCCACCAGCTGACTAAGACAGATACCCACAGCCAACCATTGGACAGGATTAGGGTTTCTTTTGGAAGAGTTGGGGGGAAAGAATGAAAATCCTAAAGGGCCTGGCAACCTCATAGGAGGACCAACAGTGTCACCTAACCTGTACCTTTGGGAGCTCTCAGAGAATGAGCCACCAGCTAAAGAACCCCCATGGCTAGAACAAGGCCCTCGGCATATATGTAGAAGACATGCAGCTCAATCTTGGCCTCCTAATGACTGGAGTGGAGGCTCTCCCTAAACATATAGGGTGAATGGTATCCATTTCCCAACAGTACTGCCTTTTCTGAAGTCAGTGGGAGAGGATGCAGCTATTCTAGCAGAGACTTGATGTACTGGGATGGGTGCATACTCAGCTCCCCAACCCCTGTCAGATGAGGGGAGGATGAGGAAGGAGGAGGCGAGGATGGGCACATACTCAGCTCCCCCACTGCTGTCAGATGAGAGGAGGAGGATGGGGGAGGCCATAATGGGAGTATACTCAGCTCCCCCACCCCTGTCAGATGAGAGGAGGAGGAGGATGGGGGAGGGCCAGGATGGGAGTATACTCAGCTCCCCTACCCCTGTCAGATGAGAGGAGGAGGATGGGGGAGGCCATAATGGGAGTATACTCAGCTCCCCCACCCCTGTCAGATGAGAGGAGGAGGAGGACGGGGGAGGGCCAGGATGGGAGCATACTCAGCTCCCCCACCCCTGTCAGATGACGGGAGGAGGAGGATGGGGGAGGATTCTGCGATGGGATACTAGACGGCAGGTTGCTGAGTTGTAAATAAACAAATATCAATTTAAAAATGTATATGTAAAGACAGGACTGCTTACAGTGAGTCTGAAAAATCCTGTCAGCATTTCTAAGTGGTTGCATATACTTAAAATACATTTAATTTTATCCTGCCTAGCAGATACAGCACATGTATTTACCACATGTGTTGTGCTGTATTGGAGAATACACACATCATACAATGGCTCAGTCTACATGGTGAACACATGGATTTTCTCAACACGGTACACTTGTCTTCAGACCTAGATATAGCCATCCTCATCATTATCTACTGTATGCTGTTCACTGAGGGAGAGGATATCTTTCCAGGTTCTTCATCTGACAGACGGACTTATTTCTGCTTTACTGAGGGCACATATTTGTGTGAGAATATTTAACACTTGAAACCCACCAGAACTTATTTAAAAATTACAATATTAAAAATTCAACTGATAAAATCTGTTTAGATTCTTATGTGAGTGCTAAATAGTTGTAGTCAACATCAGTACAGAACTATTAAGTTGGAGGCATGGCCAAATCCAGGTAGTCAGTGCCAG
Organism: Montemys delectorum; assembly: GCA_019843815.1. Taxonomy (NCBI): domain Eukaryota; kingdom Metazoa; phylum Chordata; class Mammalia; order Rodentia; family Muridae; genus Montemys; species Montemys delectorum. Next base: position 22,333 of record JADRCD010121076.1, read on the forward strand.
TGGGGAAACAGTTTTCAGGAAGGTACAGGGATAACCCCTGTAAAGCTTGACCCTGTAATTACGTCCTCGCCCAGATCTGCCTCCTTCCTGCTTTTTCTACTAGATTCCAACAACTAGACTTTCATTATGAGCTCATGTATGAAGTATCCATTGATTAGATCAAAATATTCACAAGCCTATTCTGTGCAGAAAGACCTTTCCAAGCATATAAAAAACATGCTATGATACTATTCTAGGGTATTTTTAAAATATTTTAAAATTAGAGCTATTTGTTTTCTTTTATTTATGAGTGACTTGACTGCATGTATGTCTATGAGCTACTCCATGCTTGGTATCCATGGATATTAGAAGAGGGCATTAGATTTCGACAAATTGGAAATACAGTGATTATGGAACATGATATTATGCTAGGAATCTGATCTTAGTCTTTGCAAAAGCCGCAAGTGCTCTTAACCTCAGAGCCATCTCCCCAACACTCAAGCAGGTTTTTTTTTTTTGTTTGTTTGGTTTTTTTGGTTTTAGAGTTTCTTTGTGTAGCCCTGGCTGTCCTAGACCTAACTCTGTAGACCAGGTTGGCCTCGAACTCAGAAATCTGCCTGCCTCTGCTTCTCAAGTGCTGGGATTAAAGGCGTTCACCACCACCACTGCCCAGCTTCAAGCAGTTCTTCTTTTTTTTTTTTTAAAAGATTTATTTTATTTATTTTATGTGTATGAGTACACTGTAGCTGTACAGATGGCCGTGAGCCATCACGTGTGTGGCTGCTGGGAATTGAACTCAGGACTTCTGCCATCCCACTTGCTCCAGCCCCTCTCACTCAGGCCCTGCTCTCTCCGGCCCTGCTCACTCCAGCGTAATTCACTGTAGCTGTCTTCAGATGCATCAGAAGAGGGCGTAAGATCTCATTATGGGTGGTTGTGAGCCATGCCGGGATCTGAACTCAGGACCTTCAGAAGAGCAGACAGTGTTCTTCCCTACCGAGCCATCTCGCCAGCCCCAAGCAGTTCTTAATATACTCAAGTGCAAATAAATATTAACTGGGACGACCCTGAGATCCTTCAGTCCCCATCTGATACCATTTTCTTCTGTGTAAAGCAACTTTTTACTTTCACAAGACATGCCTCATTGCTAGCTTATTTAACTATGCTTTATACCTGAAGCTAATCTTATGTCACAAAGATAATCATCCATTCTGCACGTGTGGATAACACATTTTATGTTCACCTAATTAATTAACCATTGTATCTGTATGTGTACATGTGTATCACAGCTTATATTTGTAGCATCTCATATAGTTATCTTAACAATGGCTATAAAGTTCTATAATTTCTTATTGAAAAATATTACAGCAAATTTGGGAGAACAGATGCCATGTGTTCTTAACTTCATATCCCAACTAATTTTACCCAGTCAAAGGCCAGAAGCATTCTATATTTCTTCCAATTATTTCTTTACTCTTCCACAGCAAATTATTCTACTTTTCCCTATAATTTTTGTGTAATAGCTTCAAATTTCTAAAATGACCAAGTGCAAGCAAAAATCAAGAACATTTCAAAGACCAAGATCAATAAAAGAATGAAGTAAACTCCTAGAAAATAAATACAAATATTTATGAATTCCTGAAGGAATTTAGAAGATATGTAATGACTTAAGCAAGGAGAATAACAAGTAAATGATGTA
>JADRCD010121084.1:0-12947 GCA_019843815.1 Montemys delectorum
GAGATTCAGAAGCTCATGGATACCCTGTGAGAGCTGACCTGACCTCTAACTCAGTGGAGCAGGCAAACTTCGCCTTGGTAAGTTGGAAGCTTTTTCCAGCAAAAATACATGGTGGTAGGGCCTTGGGATTTGAAAACTACTCAGGAAGAGCAGGACCACCAGGCACTCTTGGAAATCATCAGCTGGTCAAATGGCAAGTGCTCTAAAATCCATTTTAAAGCCTTGAGAATTCCTAAGTGAGGAAGGACACTTGCTGACTCCGGTGTGGGAAGTTGACATTCCAAGTGACCTATTTCATTGCCACGGAGACACTGCACACCAACAAATCTGCCCAAATACGTTTGAGCTAAAGACAGTTGACGGCCCCATCACCAGAAGAGTTAAGTATGAGGCTATCTCAAGGGAAGCAGGATACTCTTCAGCAGTGTAAATAAGAAAGAAATTTTACTTGATGAAACAATACTTATGAATCTTCCCTCTTACATGAATCTTTGATAAGTTTGTTTTTGTTTTATGGTATGCTATTGGGTTATACAATTGTCCCGTTAGTGTCTAGTCTATTGTGTTCTCCTATGTCTTGTACTCATGGCCCAACTCTCTTTTCATACATACTTCATTTTCTCCTTCTGTTTTCCTGTCCCTTTATCTGCATACTTAACTATAACTTTCTATAACTTTAATGGCTGTTAAGCTCTCTTTTTCCTCCAGTTCCCATCCTCACTGTGTACTTACTGCTCTGTTATTTCTCCAGTACTCCTACTCTTACTCTAGCTCCACCTCTACTCCATGCAACTGATATGACATCCCAGTAGCCACCATCCTGTCCTCATCCCTCCATTCTCCAAATGTAATTGGAGTTGGTGGGTAATTTTAACTATCACTGCATCTTATCAGTGAGGCATCTCATCATTAGTTGGAGTTGCTTCTGCAGTAAGTACTCTACTCCAAAGAGTGTAAATTGGAGGAACTTTAAGATAAAGAGTTATTTCCTTCAGTTTCAGCCCCAAACTTTATCTCTGTATTTCCTACAATTGGTATTCTCATCTGCCTTCTAAGAAGGACTGAAGTATCCACACTGTGGTCTTCCTTCTTCTTGAGCTTCATGTGGTCTGTGAATTGTATCTTTCGTATTCCGATCTTCTGGGCTAATATCCACTTATCAGTGAGTGCATGCCATGTGTGTTCTTTTGTGATTGGGTTACCTCACTCAGGATGATATTTTCTATTCCATCCATTTGCCTAAGATCTTCATGAATTCATCATTTTTAAAAGCTGAGTAGTATTCCATTGTGTAAATGTACCACATTTTCTGTATCCATTCCTCTGTTGAGGGACATCTGGGTTGTTTCCAGCTTCTGGCTATTATAAATAAGGCTTCTATGAACATAGTGGAGCATGTGTCCTTATTATATGTTGGAGTATCTTCTGGGTATAAGCCCAGGAGTGGTATAGCTGGGTCCTCAGGTACCATCCCATATACAGCTACCCAACCCAGATACTGTTGTGGATGCCAACAAATGCTTACTGACAGGAGCCTGATATAGCTGACTCCTGAGAGGCTCTGCCAGTGCCTGACTAATACAGAAGTGGATGTTCACAGCCATCCATTAGACTGAGTACAAAGTTCCCAATGGAGGAGCTAGAGAAGGAACCAAGGAGCTGAAGGGTTTTGCAGCCCCACAGGAGGAACAACAATATGAACCAATCAGTACCCCCAGAGCTCCCAGGGTCTAAACTACCAATCAAAGAGTACACATGGAGGGACCCGTGGCTCCAGCCGGATATGTATCAGAGGATGGCCTTGTGGGACATCAATGAGTGGAGAGGCCCTTGGTCTCGTGAAGGCTTGATGCCCCAGTGTAGGGGAATGCCAGGACAGGGAAGTGGGGGTGGGTGGGTTAGTGAGCATGGAGAGTGGGGGATGAGATAGGGGGCTTTTGGAGGGGATAAAATTTGCAATGTAAATAAAGAAAACATTTAATAAAAATAAAAATATTTGAAAAGATAAAGAATTATAAGAAGGCTCAAGGAAATCAAAGAGGATACAGGTACATTCCCTACAGATGGTGCACCTTGAGACTGTTTCTGTTTTTTTTTTTTCCTGTGTTGCTATTCTTTTATAGAGACACAGGTGTGCCCCTCCCTAGATTGTTATTCCTCTGATTAGAAACATTATCTCAAGGCTTATGTGCCCACCGCAATTTGAGCACAGAGATTTCAATGCATGGATGGGGAAAGTATCTAACAGACTAATTCGCTGTTGCTAGGTCAATACACCTTTCCAGGCCAACAAGTATTTAGTGATCACAATGCAAGAGAACCCTGGCTTAGTTAATGACCACAATGCAAGAGAGCCCTGGCTTAGTTAATGACCGCAATTAATGGAGAACCCTGGCTTAGTTAATGACCACAATGAATGGAGAACCTCGGCTTATCAGGCTCTATGCACATGCCCCTAATAAGAAGTATAGTTCATCCTAATTTTGTTTACTGAGGTTCCTTGTGAACAGAGGCAACTCAAGCCACCTACACAACAAGCGAGAGTGCAAATTACTACAATTGGTCACGTTATGGATGTACCCCTTACAGCTCAGGAGGGAATGCAGAACTCATAGAGATACCCAGGTAAAGAGCAATGAAGTTAATGCTTGTGGAAGAAGTTGTTGAAAAATGACATAGACCAGTTTAGACTGCCAGGATGCTAGGAAGCAATTCACTGATCACAAGATTTTGCAGTGTATGTTACTCTAAGGTGTAGATTTACCTGCAGTAAAGTTGTATGTTTAAAGGAGGCCCTGTGTAGGCCTGCATGAGGGTGTTCAAATATAACTGCTTGAGGAACCAAGAAAGCGAAGTGTCTCGAGGTGAGCCCATGTCCTAGGCATTTCCCAAGGCTCACTCATGGCTGTGAGTCCTTGGCTTTGGGGAAGAATGTCTGTTAAATTTAACATGAGTTTCTAAAAATGACTCATATGTCCTAAAAACATTTAACTTTTTTATGAAGCAACTTTTCTTCAAACATAGTGAGCTGGGACAAATTTATTCATTTTCCATTTCTAACTAATAGATTTATCACACATGGTTTAGTTCATTATCTACTCAGTCGTAAGTATACTTGCCAGTGCCTCTGGTCAACATGGATCCAGTCTGGGCTAAGTGCTGCATCTATACAAGACGAGTGAAATCACTCTTCTCCCAATCTTTATGTCATCTCAAGGAGAGAAGGCCACAGCCACTTAAAGAAAAGCACAAATGTAGGTATAAGATGGCTAGTGTAAAGCGAGGAGAGGAGGACAAGGGACAAAGATGGGCTCCTATGATGTGGAGATAGGTAGAGAGGAATTCATCCAAGAAAACTGTTGACTTGTACATATCAGGTAAGTGAGTACTTATGCAGAGCAGGTAGGAGACTCAGTCCAAGTAGAGCAGAGACACATATACCAAAAGCCAGCAGATGTGTCTGGCTTAGCATTGGACACTCACCAGGTTTCCTATCGCTGGAGAAGAGCGCAGCTCAGGTGTTGGTGAAGGCATTTTCCATGCCCTACTCAGGACTGTATTTATTATTTACATGATTGAAAGTTTTCCTGTTTGGTTTTCAACAAAGCCTTCATTTTTCTTGCCACTCTGGTTACCAATGTTCTTTTCCAAGATCAAAGTCAAATAAACATTGTGTTTATTTGGATCACCTCTTCTTAACTTTCCTTCAGTCTATGACAGTTGTTCACTCTTCCCTTGTCTATGACCTTAGCATGTTCCATGGGTGTGAATCAGGTACTTACGGAATGTCCTGCGGCAGTTTGTACTCCATTTGACACTGGTTCGTGGTACTCAGCTGGAATTACAAATGTCTGGAGAGGATAACAGGTGCCCTTTTCATTGCTGTGGTAAAAGCAACTTAAGGGAAGAAGGAATTCATTTGGCTTACAGTTTGAGCATTCCTCATGGTGGGAAAGGCATGATGCTGAGCAAGGCTCTAGCTGTGGCAGCACGCATGTTCAGAAGCCGAAGGCACTGTGTTTGCAGTCAGGAAGCAAAGAGATGAATATTGGTGTTCAAGTTTTCCTGTGTTGCAGGACCACGTCCCTGTAACTATGAGCATAAACATATCGTTGTGTATTTTGAACACTTCTAGGTGCTCTTGACCCACATGGCATTATCCTGGCTTCAGCTCTGGCAGGAGTTATTTCTCTAGAAACTCTCGGGCTATTCATTGAAGAACGATAGTTAAGATCTAATATCCAGGTACTGAGTGCACTTACTGCTGCTACGCCACCACCTCTAAGATGTTAATAGAGGAATAATGCTACTAAATCAGAGAATGATTTGATGGTTGACTGTCTTGGTAAAGTCTGAGGAGGCGTTTACCTTGGCTGTGGCCAACAGAAAGATCCTGAGGAATTTTAGCGGTTTGGTCTGTTCTATGTCCTACTGTATTATTTGTGGGCTATGACCTTTGGACAATATGCATAACATTGGACAGGTTGTTTTACCTTTCTCCACCTTAGTTTTCTCACTAACAGCATTGTAGGAGTTACATGAAGCAAATGTGGAAGTCCTTGTTGATTTCAAATCACTGTTCCTGTGGGAGGAACCTGATTTTAATATTCCTCAGCTCCTAGTCCTTTGTGGTAGTGAAAAGTCATATGTCTTATGGGGTCAAAGGAGCATGGGAATCTCTCTTAGAAAAGACAAGCGAAGAAGGCTTAGAAGCTCAGTAATGGTCACACAGTCTGCTCCAGTGTAAGCCAGGAGTCTACAGCTCAGGAGCTGGGCAGAAGCACAGACAATAACCAAGGCAAGCGTGAGCAGCGAGGGCTGACAGGAGGCCGGGGAGCCTTGGCCCAGCATCATCTGCCATGTCAGTCTTTGGTTGTTATGGGGCAGGCTCTTTCCCCAGGTGTGGCTGCCTGAAGTTTGGAGGTGGGAAAGTCTTGGTCCCTAGCATGTGGTACTGTTGAGGTGGAAGAGTTAGGAAGTGGGGCCTAGATAGAGGACATAGGCCACTGGTGGCATGTCCTCTAAAGATGTATTGGGATCTTAGCTCCTTCCTCTCCTTTTTCTTCCTGGCCACCATGGGGGGAGGAGTCTTGTTCCACCACGGTGTTCCGTCATTTTAGTCCAGAAACAATGGAGCCAATAAAACCTAGACAGACAACAGAACCCAATATGAACTTTCCCTCCTTTAAGTTGATTCCTGGAGTTGTTTGGCCACAGCCACTGATAGCCTTGGCACTGTCCTACATACAGTCTTTGCTCCAAGCAGTTCTGTGGAACAACCTCACTCTAGACTGTTTGCCTTCTCTGACCATGTTTCTTTTCTCTCTCCAAGATAATGTTTCTTCTGCACCTTCTCCTTGGCTCAGTCACCTGAGGGGTTCTTCACTCCTGTGTCTTGTTCCCACTCTCCTGAGTGGCAGCTGTGTGTGTTAGAAGGAGAATAGGGGGAAATCTGTTCTTAAGACAAGGTATCTACAAAATAATGACATCTCTCCAGGGTTTGCTTGAACAATCCCGTGGGTGAATTGGGATAACAGAGGTATTTCTATCTTTCCCCCACCTTAGTTTAGCATGTATACCTTCCCAGAGGAGAAAGAAGCAAAGAAAATGATTATAGGATGTTGTATCTGCTATAACAGAATGACTTAAATGGCATTTACAAACAACATAAATATATATCTCACAGTTCTGAAAGCTGTGAAAGGCAAGATATGGGTTTGAGAGGGAGGCCCACTCTTTTCTCTTCCTTTTTTCCTTCCCTTCCTTCCCTTTCTTCCTTCCTCCCTCCCTTTCTTCCTTCCTGTGTCAAAGCAAGGCCAAGTCAGCTCAGGCTAATTCCAAAGTGTATGCCATGTCTAATATGGGCCTAGAATGAAAAAGCAGGCGGTAATTTAAGAAGAGGCTCTGGTTAGAGCAGAAAGACGTGCATTCTCCATATTATTGGTGTCTGGAAGGCTATTGTTGAGAGGAAATATGGTCATTTGAGACAGAGGTGGGCTATGACTGCATGTGACAGAATTCAGTTCTGCAGGTGACAGAACCTCCTCCTGCCTGAGGAGGGAGTTTGCTGTTTCTAAGCTATGATATCTAAGCATCCTTCCTTTTCTTATGCTGCCCCAGACGCTCTTCCACAGTTGTTGCATTCCTTACCTCTCCAATACCATATAGTCTTCTATGTAATGTAGAGACTTCTTTTATGTTGCATGTTTACTGCGCTGATAAATCAAAAGGTAATTTCAGAGGAAAATTCTTACGTGGGTTTAATGATCATGTCCTCACCCAGCTTGCCCCCAAGGAAAGTCAAAGCGTCCTGAACTATTTATTTTCTTAACTCAAGTGACTCTCTGCTCCATTTGTGTTGATATAATTGAAATTGTTCACTCATACCATTTTTCATAAATGGTAGAAAGTTATTCTTTTTTCTATTAATAATTGTTATCTTTGAAATTAAAATATAATTATGTCACTCTCTCCTTTTCCTTTCTTTAACCCTCTCATGTACTCTGTTGCCTTTTCAAATTTTCTTTTTCAAATTGTTATTTTATACACACACACAGTTGGTATGTTCTTCCCTGGGGAAGACTATTTCTCTCTCTCATGTCTATCTGCCGCACTGTGAGAAAGATGTTAGCATGTCCATTGCTGTCCTCTTTGTTCAGGTCTTGTTTAGATTTAGTCATGCTGTTGAGAGTTCACGGCTGTAGTTTCCTTGGTATTTCTAGGAGACACAGTCTCACAGCAGAGGTCCTACTCCTCTGGCTCTTAACAGGCTTTCTGCTCTCTCTCCTTCATGTCCAGAGTCTCAGATGCGGGAGTTTTGTTGTAGATGGACTGGCTGGGGCTAGGTGCCACATGACCACTTGTTCTTTGCATTTGAACCAGTTCTGGTTATGTGCCGTCCTCTTGATCTGTTGCAAAGAGATGTTTCTTGGATGGGAGGTGAGAGCTACACTTCTTTATGGGCGTAGGGATGAATATTTAGAATGCAATTAGGAATTATACTAGGGTAGAAAAGTGACAGTTGTAGACTCTCCTTCACGATCTCACTAGCCCCAGATCATTGGCTAGGTTTCCAGTACCTGGCTTCATTTCCTTCTTATTGAACAGACCTTACCTCCAATTAGAAGGCTATTGGTTACCACCAATCTATGTGTGCCACGATTGCACTACTAGGGGCTATTGTGACATGTGTGTTATTATTCTGCTGTGCAGGTGCCATCGTTGGGTAGGACTATTGGTTGTTTTCTTCCCCTGGAAGCTGGAATGGCACCAAATACCATTCTTTTTATCTTTTTATTTTCTTTCTCTGAGTCTGTGTAGTAATGATCTGTGAATCGCTTGAGGTGAATCACACATGTGAAGTCAAGAACAGTAGCAGTGGGAGTCTTTGAAAATTAATCTGGGCAAAATACCCAGAAGCTGCTTCATGTTCATGTTAGGCATGTTAGCTCAGAGGGCTTGACAAGCTATTTTTCTCTCCTCTGCCTTGATTCTATTTTTATTCTTTTCATAAATTTTATTTTACTTTTTAAAATTATATGTATATATGTATATATGTATGTCCACCTGCACTGTTAAGTGCAGGTGTCTATGGTGGTGGTGGCGCACGCCTTTAATCCCAGCACTTGGGAAGCAGAGGCGCGTGGATTTCTGAGTTCGAGGCCAGCCTGGTCTACAGAGTGAGTTCCAGGACAGCCAGGGCTACACAGAGAAACCCTGTCTCGAAAAACCAAAAAGTGCATGTGTCTAGGGAAGGAAAGAGGCATCTGACCACAGGTTCTGGAGTTATAGGTAGTTGTGAGCTGCCCAATATGGGTGCTGGCAACTGAATTTGGGTCCTCTGCAGCACATTCCCTCAACTACTGAATCCTTTCTGCAGTCCTACTTTCTTCCTTTTTAGGGCCCTCTCCTATTCCTCACACTAGAGTTGGCCTTGTTACACAGTGGCTGGCCCATCCCAGAGCAAGATCTGCGAAGTGCACAAGATTCCTTGTGGCATGAGTCTGGAAGTCATGCAAAGCAAACTTGGCCACGTTCTCTTGGTCATAATTTCTCTGAGAAATAGGACTGCATAAGGTCATGAATACCAAATAACGTCATTTACTGGAGTGAGGCTGTCTTTGGAGGATGCTAACCTGACAATAAAACCCCATTCACAATAATTCATGTACTTCTACAAGCAAAATGGAGGCATGCCTCATCACAAAACTCTCCCCTCCTCAAAGGTTGTCTCCTTTTGGCCACAGGGTTGGTGTTCTGGTTAGTTGCTGCTGCGTAATAAAGAACCACAAGACTTAATGTGTCTAAGTAATCTGTTGTTCTGTTACCATGGTGCTGGGGTTGCCAGACTTCTGCTGGGCAGTTCTTTTGCTCCTTTTGCTCCTGGTTGAGGCTATAGTTATCTAGCACTTGGCATGGCCGAAAGCTTTAAGTAGTTCTGCCTGTTGGCTGGCAGTTGAGATTTGCAGCCTAGGCCTTTAACATATGCTAAGAACCATCTGTAGCCCTTCCCTTTTTCCTGGATAACTCAACATTGGTTCGGATCGCTATCTTGGCTAGTTAGAATGAATGAAGCAAATATGGTTAATGGACACACAATTCCCATGATGTTTCCTTTGAGGTAACAATATATTACAATTAGTGGTTAGAGTTCCAGGGCACCCAGGAGGTTCAATAATGTCATGCCACCCCTCTATCACTCAGCCTCACTTGCTCCTTTAGTAACCACGGACATAAATCCTTCCTTTCTCGTACATGCTCTCAATCCTTCTTTCACAGTGAATGAAATGTCCGAGGCAGAAACCGTCTTTTGTAAGGAAAACATTACTGCTCAGCCATTAAGCCATCTGACAAATGGCTGCAGTTGCCAGCATCTCCCAAATCCACCCAATGTCTGTCTCTGTACCTCAGATGCTCCGCTGCAACAGGCTCGCTCACCCCTAAGCCACAAAGGCTTCTTTCCAGATATGGTGGGGGACCTGAATATGGACCAGGAGCAGACCCTGACTGTGTTCTGGAAACTATTGCAGGCTGTGCGAAAGGTGTAGACTCCAATAGAGAAGGCCAGAAAACAGAACACCTTCAGTCCTGTGTGCTGCCTTTGATTCTCTTAAGACAAGACAAATGTCACAATGTTACAACTTGTGTCATTTCACACTCTAATTTGCCCACTGGGAAAATGAGGAAAGCACACCTTCTTTAGATGTCTGACTGGGAAATGATGAGAACCTATGTCAGGAAATCTAAAGTTTTAGAATTCTATCTTGTAGCACCCAATACATCTTTAACCTTACAAGTACATGGGTGTGGAGGGCAGAGGAAATGACTTGTGCAAGTATGAGTGACTGCCACATTCCAAACAATGCCTGCCGGGCTAATGGAAGGAAAACCTGCTGGGACCACCAAGTCCTCTCCCATCTGCAATTGCTGGGCTCCTGCTTCACACTGGGAACGGTATCAGCAAATTCTCTGTAGTCTTGTGGCACTGCTGCCTTTAATTCATATTTGCATGTGTTGTGAGACCAACCAGGCAGCTGAACGACTGCCCAGGAGTAGAGCTTGTGATGATGTGGAGAAATGAAATCAGTGTTTAATGAGAATCGGTGAGATAAAGTCCACAGATGGACCATTCGGAGGGCTGTGTCTGAGGCACAGCATTCCATTCATTTTATAGTACACCTTACTGAGGGCTCAAATTGCGTTCTTGGAAAATTTAGCCCAGCATGACTAGATTTCCTTAGAATAGCATCGCTAATGTAATGTGGTGTTCAACAAGACTGTTGCATAAAAGGTTACCATGTAATTTTTATCATTACAAGTCTCCAGTGCTTCAAGGACTTCCTTCTGAATTGTGCAAGGTGATATTTCCTGGGCACAGAGTTGCCTCAAAGTGAGACCTTGAGGCTGTGGTTGCAGCCTCACGACAGGGATTACCATTTAAATCTATGTTTTATTTTTTTAGGGAAGTTATTTTTGCAGATCATTAAAAAAAAATAGAAACACATGTGTGTGGCAATTTTTTCTAGAGCACTTAATCTTTGATTTTTTCTGCCCCTCCCTCTTTTAGTCTGTGCAGGGTGTTGGAGTAAGTTTAGGGTTCAGAGTTAGAGTGGAGTCGGAATCCCACCTATTCGAATATTCGCTGTGATTATAGTTGCTTTCTTAATTAACTTATTTCTTCATACATAACTGAAAGCGATGTTACCCAGTTATTTACAACTGTGTATCACACACATACTTGTTTTCAAGCAATAACCGTTTGTTTAAAACTGGCTCTCACTAACAGCCTGGACAGGCCCTGAACTCACTGACTTAGACTCCAGATCATGATCCTTTTGCCTCGGCCTCCTTAATGTTTGGAGTATGTATGTGCAGGAGCATGCCTGGCTTAAACAACAATGCTTAAATAGAATTGAAAGGACTTGCAAAGAGGTAGGTTCAAAACAGAAAACATACTAGTTGTAAGTACTCAATGGTCAACTCTAGTAATTATAATTGTCAATAAGAAGGCAGATACTTACAGCCAACCATTGGGACTGAGGTCGGGGAGTCAATGGAAGAGTTAGGGGAAGGATTGAAGGAACTGAAGCGGATGGCAATCCTATAGGAAGACTAACAATGTCAACTAACCTGGACCCTGGGCGCTCCCAGAGACTAAGCCACCAACCAAAGAGCATACTCGGGCTCGTCTGAGGCCCAGGACACCCTCTGAGGAGTGGGGAGCACCCTCTCAGTGACAAAGGGAAGAGGGATGGGGTGAAGAACTGTGAGAGGGGGGACAGAGAGCAACATTTGGGTTGTAAAGAAATAAAATAGTTAATTAAATAAAAGGGGGAAAAAAAGAATGTTAAAGTCTCTGGTTCTGACCTTTTTGAAAATGTTACCTAACTGTGGTTCATCTGCATCCATAGAAGGACTTCTTAGAACATCTACTATCCATCTCTAATTTCAGGACCGTGAGTTCCTACGAACAATGGGAAATTAATACGTGAATTAAACACGTATCTTAGAAGGGACTACTCTGTATGTGTATAGACAAATACATACACACACACATACACTCACACACACATACACACACACATACACACACATACACATACATACACACACATACACACACACATACACACACATATACACACACATACACATACACACACACATACACACACACACATACACACACACTCACACACATACACACACACATATACACACACACAGACACACATACACACACATACACACACACACACACACACACACACACACACTGAAAAGTAGCTAATCATTAGTAGCTCATTTCATGAGATGATGAGATAGGAACACAAATAACAATGCCTGACAAGGCAGCTCAGGCAAAGTTGAGCCTCATGTAGGCGCTCATGGCTGTCCATGTTCTCCACATGCAGGATGCTAGATAACAAGAATAGCTGGCCACAACATTATTGAAAAACACTGGTGAGTATCTTGAAATGAAAGGAGAAGTCTTCTAGAATTTCTAGTAACAGATAGCTCAGAGTGAAGGAGCGAATCCGCTGCCATGTTTCCTGAAAAAGCTTAGAATTTTATATTGGACTAAAAAAAATTGGCTGAGGGAGGGAAGGCTTCTCAGGATGAATCTTTTCCAGGCTCCCTCTTGCTTTGTTTTTGCCTGGGGCATTATTTTTTGTTTGCCAAGACCAGCTGCTTCCTCGCTGGCCAGGCTTCCGTTTAGCGGCCCAGGGCTGCCTCTCTGATGTGGGGGAATTTGCCCCTCTGAGCTTGGACAGGGCAGCTGCGTATCCCCGGGCTGGGCGAGGGGGGTGAGCTGCCCTGAGGCCGGGATGGACGCGTCCTCTCGGCAGCTCTTTCACCAGCTTCTCTTCTCGAGTTGTCTACAAATGTGACCCCTTGCCAGCCTTGCCTGAGTTTCTGGGCTCTGCTGCCTCTGGGACCCAGGCCCGGAGACAAAGGGGGCTGGCTCAGCTTTAGATGCCAGCCAGCTATTTTTCTTCCACATGGTCTCTGGGAACGGTTACTAATCGTATCAGACCCTGAAATGATTTAAGCCTTTCCTATCTGCTAAGCATGAGATCTGTTGTTGGCACACAGACAAATCCCAAACTACCTCCACAGGATAACATACACAATTTTAAATTTTAGCATAAAATGTACCATTAATCAACCATCAACAAGTACTCGTTCATTTATTGCATGCTGTGTTCGGCAATGTGCAAGAGACAGAAAGGAAAGCTTGGTCTATTCACAAAAGCTGGCCCAGAGCATTGTGGGTAATTCTGTTCTTCCACTCCACCTGAAGGGCCACCTTCATTTTTGTCCTGGTTGAACTGTGTCTTAAGAAACTCGTCTGTCAATGTCCTGGTTAGTTGTACTGAATAAAGATGAGACTTCATTTAGAAACAGGATGTTGCAGGAGCCATTATTTGAGAGGCATGTCGTCCTACAATAGGGTGGCCTTTGCTAAAGTTTGGCTATAGTTTGTCCCTTGGGGCTTCATGGCTAGAAGCTTGGTCCCCAATGTAGCTAAGGTGACAGCATCTAGCGGAGGTCTTTAGGTCATTGGGAACATTTCTACTAGAAAGAACTGATGTTCCCGTGGGAGGATTATTATAAATGGAGGGCTGGCACTCTCTTTGTACTCGGTTCCTGTCTCACTGCATTCCTACCCTCTTGTTCACAGTCCTGTTATGATTCCATCCCACCCTGTGATATACCCAGGGCTGTCCTCACCAGGGCTGTGCTGTTTGGACTTCCAGGCTTCAAAGCTATGAGATAAATGAACCTCTTTTCTGTGTAAAACATTCAACCTCAAGTATTTTGTTATACTAATGGAAATGGACTAAATTCAGTATGACTGAAAACCTCACCAAATGGAAATTGGTACAGGGGAGAGGGAGAGGAGAAGAAGGAAGAGGAAGGGGAGGAAGAGATGGAGAAGGGGG